>JAKSZP010014787.1:0-99570 GCA_022478985.1 Massospora cicadina
CTTCCACCTCTGTAGCTAATGGTGTGGAAGGTCAATAATTTCCATCTCCAGTCCCTCAGGTTTGCTTCCACAAAAAGCAACCTTTGTTCAACACTATTAATCTACCTAAGTTTAACAAGAATGTGAATGTGCACAACTTTATTAAATCTTTGAAATTAGCATGAATGCAGATTCCAAGACCGCTAAGTTGGCAGCATTCATGAAATCATTAGACTTTAATAGCTAAAGGTTATGTTAACTTTTATTTAACTGAGGCAATCCGACCAGGGGACGAACAATGCTGATCTCTGAGGAGCAAAACTTGTACTAAACTAGAATTTAACGAATAGAAAGAGATGAGCATATCGGACCATTTAGTACTAAAAAAAAGAGATGAGCATATCACTCAAACTGTATTGATAGATAAAAATAAAAAAACTAAAATGATTTAACCAAGTCAGATGTGGTAAACCACTATGCATCTATGGTGGGGGGTGAGTCAGGATAGGGGGGCTCATTGTCCTCCTCTGTGTCAGACAGTGTACGGCAGAGCACTGAGAGCATGGGTGCGGGTGCATCCTCAAAATAGGGGTCAAGGTATCAGAATGGCTCGGGCAGCTCAAATTTAGCTATAGAGAGTGTGGTGACATATTAAGATAGGGCTTTCTCAGCCTTGAGGCGAGATTTGGGTTGGGCGGTGAAGGTGGCGATGTTGTTGCTGGTAATGCAGAACTTGGGGCAAAATTTTGCAATCATTGCAGTTTTTTGTATTGCCTTGTGGGCTACTTGGTGGAAA
Source organism: Massospora cicadina (assembly GCA_022478985.1). Taxonomy (NCBI): domain Eukaryota; kingdom Fungi; phylum Entomophthoromycota; class Entomophthoromycetes; order Entomophthorales; family Entomophthoraceae; genus Massospora; species Massospora cicadina. The sequence continues at coordinate 776 of JAKSZP010014787.1, forward strand.
CAAAGTAAATCTTTTCTCTGAATTTGTTGCATGGGGGGAAGGACAGGGGAAGTTATCCCCTTGGCCAAGACTTCAACTGATTTTGCTACGGCCTTTCAGAGGTTTGACAAGCAGGGGAGGCAACAGCCTATTCATTTAGTTGGTGGTCACTTCAGAGTTTATTGGCATCAGAATGAAAGAACATAGTGTCAATTTAAAAATTGAGCTGCATAATCTGCGTTTAGGTACATTCTGAGGCATGAGGTCTCGACTGAGTTGAGAAACAGGATTTCCCAAATCATCAACCTCCTCCAAATAATTTCAGGGATTTTGGTTGAGAATGATAGGTCGATTGGAATATAGGTGGGCTGGATTTGGTGGCTGGATGGGTTTTTTTAATTTATGAGGTCAATGCTGGCTCCTGATTAGTTGAAGTAGGAGCGGTGGTTTGACATGTAGATTCCTTAATGGCTGAATCTGTGGAAGTTACATCTACCATTTTGGGTGGAGGGGGAGGGAGGATTGTGCTCATTCGAAATAAGTTATCATGTTAGCAATGGGAGCATCATGGGTGAGTTGAGAGTGTGTGCTCCAGCTCGAGCTATGTGGGGCAGCATCGCTTTGAGTTTTCTAGGTCAAAACAAGTGGGTCATATCATGCGCCCTTTGTCTAAACTGGCCCAGAAAGGGTGGTCAGGAGCAGAGGGGACAACGGTGTAAGAGGGAATCAAAATGGCGATTTTGGTTGATATTGTGCATATAGTTACAAAGGTGTGAGGGACCACAAGTCAAATGACTCCATTGGAAAACATAAATTGTAGAATGGGGTCAGCGCTATATACTGACTGAGCTACTAGTTCGTTGTATAAAGTTTCAGGGGGGTGAGGAGGCCTGCAAATTGAACCACAAGAGTGGTGTCATCAGGCAACAGGGTGCTAGTGGTTGAGATAGTGGGTTTCCTGGAACACCAGGGGAATGTTGGCTGTGATTTCAGCATCAGCTTCACAAGTGAAGCCAAGGTCAAAGTACCCCTTATAGGGGTGGAATTCAATAAAGCTGTGGGCTGCATAAGCACCTGGGCTAATTCTATAATTTGTTTGTTGTTATAAAGAAACAATTTGCCATATTCAGCCTGGAGGCCAAATTGCATCTTGCTTTGGGGGAGCACAATGAGGCTATGAGGCACCACTTGGAAACGTCAAGGTGGAGGGCGAGATTCTTGGGGGGAACTTATTGACCCAAGGCATTAAGGACTGGTCACCTAGTTTGAAAGAGTTTTCTCGCTGGGTGGAAGATGCTATGGGGGTTTTGTCGCTTTCCCATTTTGGAGCAGCAGGCGGAAGGCCTGAGGACATTGGGGTTTTACTGTGTGTCAGTTTTGGGATGTTTAGTTCTGCTGTAATTTTTTAAATTTGCTCAAATGTGATATTGAGCGGAAATAAAGCAAGTTATGTTAACTGAGGCAGATTATGTTGATTCTGCCGAACTAGTTGTACAGGGTAAACCCACTGGCAATGGACAAGTGATATGAGGACCGCTGGCCCTTGATAATCAATAATAATAAAGCATTTAATAAAGAGCTACTGCCCAATGATACCAATTTAACTAATAATCAACTTAACAGCTACGTTTCTTTACTCTTTCTACTATTTTCTTTTTTTGAAAAACCTCCTCCTTCTCACTCTCACGCTCAAATCTTAATCCTCAGTATTCCTTGGTGGAATTAACATGCTCCGCTTAGTAATTTCTATTTGTTATGATCTAAGGGTTTTATATATACATTGAGGCTTTGGTGAAATTCCCTTGATTCTTTAAACCATAATTTCTTCAATCAATTCACTTTGCATCAACATAATCTATTGCTCAATCTCGAGGCTTGCTTCAAATCTAAATTATGATCTGCTAGAATTATAGCATATTATACAATTATATTGGAATCTTGACAAGTTATTTCATTTATTAACTGAGGCAAGCCAACCAGGGATGGACATTAATGATGCTCAAACAAGCTAAAACTTAAAATTGAAATAAAATAAAAGTCAAAAAGAGACAGACGGATCTGTTTCAATTGATGTGGAATTCAAACAAAACACACCAACCAAGTCAGAAGTGGAAACTGCTACATATCCATGGCGGTGGGTGAGTGGGGATCAGAAGGCCCTTATTCCTCATCTGTTGTGGACATGTAGCGGCATGAAGCTGATAGCAATGGTGCGGGTGCATCATGGAAATAGGGGTCAATATGACAAAGGGGTGCTTGCAACTCAATGTGTGCGATGATGAGGGTATAAATATAGTCTGCAAGTGCTTTTACGCCTCAAGGCGTAATATAGGTAGGCTGGAGATGGTTGCAAGTTTGTCGCAGGTAATGCAGGTCTTTGGGTTAAACTTTGTGACCACCAATACTTTTTGAACTGTTAAATTTGCCGCCTGATAGTATCAGAGATGGTCTTTTTTCTGTTTTGGAAGCATGGTACTAGGTAGGATAGGAGATGGCAGGCACATAGCCAGTACTTCAACTGATTTTGCAATGGCTTTATGGGATGGGCGACATTCAAGGGAGGCAACTGCCTCTTTAGCTAGTTGGTGGTCACTCTTGAATGGGGTGGCATCAGGGCAAGGTGCATAATGGCGCTTTGTGAATTGGGCCGCATAATCAGTATTGAGGTAAATTTCGATTGGAGGGGGCCCAGCCCATTCAGATAGTGATAAGCTCGCCCATTTTATAAACCTTAACCAAATAGTATTATGGATTTTAGTTGAATTTAATTGGGTTGTTTGCATATGGGTTTTCTGTTGCGTTTGGCTGGAAAATGGTTTAGAACTTACTTTAGTTCATTATGGATCCTGATTGGTGGGTTCAGGAGAAGAGGTTCGTTGAGATAATTTTTGGTTTGTTGATTCAGTGGTTGCTGTAGCTACCACTTTGGAGGGAGGGGGGAAGGATAGTGCCCATTTGAAAAGTGTTATTGGATCGGCTATGGGGTCATTGTTCATACAGTCAGGTGTGGATGCCACGGCTCGTGAGATAAAGGGGCAGCACCTCAAATGGTCCAGTTTGAAACAGTTAGGGCAAATGGTGCGCCTAAATCCACTCAAGCCCAAAAAGGGTGGTCTGGGCAGAGGGGATAATGGAGTGAGGGGGGATTGAGAGGGCTATTTCTGTTGATACTGGACAAATAGTTGTGTAGGCGCAGGGGCCTGCTTGGCGAGTGGCTCCATATGGAACCACAAATTGTATTATGGGATTGAAATCATATTCTTCTAATTCAATAATATTTTCATTCATTAAAATTTTGGGTGGTAGGTGGGTATGGAGGCCTGAAAACTAAAAACTGAACCACAAGAGCGGTATCAGTGGCATCCAAGTATGAGTAGTTGGGAGAGGGGTGCCCTGGAACACCATGGGGATGGTAGCTGCTACTGCAGCATCAGCTTCACTTGAGAAGCCATGATCAAAATACCCCTTCAAGGGGAGGAAGTCGATGAAGTCTGCAGGCTGCATAACAGCCTGGGCTAATTCAAAATAGCTTTATCTGAATAAAGGAACAACTTACCATATCCAACCTGAAGGTCAAATCGCATGTTGCTCTGGGGGAGCACAAGGGGAAGCGTGGCACCATCTGGGTTTAAGCTAGATGTAAGGCTAAGTCCTTAGGTGGGACATATTGTGCTGCATAATTTGGAGTGCAAGCTGATACAGCCAAACATGTTTTATCAATGGCTGAAAAACATTAGGAGGTGGCGCACCACTGCCCCATGTGGGGCAGTGGGCGTCAATTGCATTGACATAGGAAACTTGAATAGGGCGACATTAAGTGGAGCTGTTTTCACTAAGTTTTAAACCACAATCTTACCAAAAGTGAGCAAATTGAGAGAATCTATATATAAGTTAGTTATGCCCAAATTGAAAAACTTGTGTGTCCTACCTAACCGCTAAAACCTTATTAAAGAATTTAGGGGTGCCAAAAGATGACCACTAGGAAGATAGAATTCCTGAATAGCATGTTCAAACAAGATGATACTATTCAAACATTTGCTGAACGTTTATCTGGAGGCACAGATGCTATTTGAGGCTACCGTTATAGTTACTTTTGATGCTAAGATTTCCCTCTGCCACACCTGTGAGCCATACATAAATTGTATAAGGTCTTAATATTAGTACTGAATGAATAGAATGGTATAACCCATATGGTGAATTATCTCCATCAGTGTGCGGTTACTTTTAAAGTGCCAAACCAAAGTCAGCTGAAGCCTCAAAAATTGTAATTTGGGACTATAGCCACTAAACAAGAAGTATATCAGCCCTTTAGCCCTTTTTTGATCAATCAGACCTTACACAGGTCAATTGTTTTATTGTAAGGACTTGAACCACTAAAAAAATCACTGCTCAAAATTTAAGTTCTAGACCCATGGTTCAATTAATAAAGCCATTGTCTGAATAAGTTTAGTAAAAAAAGAGGAAGGAGTAGAACAGGGATTGTCTACCTGCCTCATTCCAAAAAAAAATCACATGTAGGAATAATTCTATAAAATATACCTTCCATCTGGCGTAAGACCATTAATTACATGTCCCTTCCGGCAGAGCAGCAAGTATGCGCTGACAATTTAGTAGTTAAACCTAGTCACTCATCTAAGGAAAACAAAGGCGAGTTAGCAACAGAAATGGCATCAACACAATATGTACAACAACTAGAACAAGAGCTTTCATTTGACTCTAGTGATATCCTTAAATAGCAGGGAGTTCAAGTGGCGATACCTATTGAAGTTTAAAAGGAGTCTAGTCCTCAATTAGGTGAGGTGGTTAAGAATTGCTTAAACTAAGCAGTTATTTTAAGGTCTACTAACTAACCCTTCTGATGCATACTTCTCCAAGTGCAATTAAATTGATATTATAGTAAACAAGGTAAAGATCAGAGCGTTTGTAGATAGTGGGGCCCTAGTAAATATTGTTTAACAAGTTAGTTAAAAGTATAGGCCTCACGCCAGACCTAAATTATTGTAAAGTATATGATACAGCAGGACACCATACCACTGTGTCAGAAAGATTTTACAGTGCTCTGCCACTGCGGTTTGGTTCCTTATTGTTATCTTCTCCTGACATTGTTTTTGCAAATCATCGGTTTGACTTCCTTCTTAGAAACAGCTTTTATGAGAACTTTAGAGCAAAAATTGATTTTAAAGTAAACATAATAGACTATGGGACAAAGACCTCCACTATTTTATAACTAGAAGGATGGGATCCACACTTCTAAACGTCAAGGAGTAGTTAACCTTATTTTTGAGGATAAACTGGTGCCTTTTGAGTATCTGTGGCTATGCAGTTGTACCAATAAATTACCTGATAAGATTGTATAATAAAAGGTATTCCACTATGCGCAAACCATATCCTGCCCATTCTTTTAAGGCCACCAAGTTATTGTAAGGACTAAAATCAATTTAAAATAACCTCTGGATTCTATGGCATTATATTTTGCTCCATTCACTTGAATTAAATTTGAACAAGTCACTGCGCTGGGATTATCTTACATGACCATCGCGAAATTCAGTTACTGCTAGCTAATCTCTATGCATATCCTATTCAGATTCAGCGACATCAACTGATTGTGTTTATACATCCTCCATCAATTAAAGAAGTACAGAACGTACATGAATTTGGTCACTTTGATAAATTAGTGATTTGTGACAACAGTGGGCAATCCATTTGCTCTTAAATCCCATAGGAAAACCTTTCAAAATTTAGTAAAACAGATAAGGATCAAGCTCTTGCCATTTTTGGATTATATTAATTTATTTTTGCGAAAGATACAGGTGATTTGAACTGTCCACAATATGTTATCATCATATAGATACTGGAAATCATCCGCCAATCTTCCTCTGTTCCATTAGATGTTCTAAAGCGGCAGATGAGGTATCTAATGCCTAAATTAATCAGCTTGTACAGCATGTGATGCTAGTGCCATCTTATGTCCTTGGGCCTCCCTGGTGCTGATCATTAAGAAAAAGGTGATTTTAACTGGGTGGTAATAAACTACTGTAAACTCAACAATATTACTAATAATAACTCCTATCCTTTACCTCATATTGATGATGCACTAGAACATTTGGGCTGAGAATTTAATTCTATGTAATGGTTCTAATTTATGGCTATTGGCAGATTGAGCTGCCTAAAGAGGAGCAGGAAGAATTCTCCATGATCACGGATCAAGGTCTCTATCAGCCCACTAGAATTCCAAAAGGGCTGTGCAATGCCATTGTGACCTTTCAGCGGGCTATGGTTAGTATACCAGGTGATTTAAAGAATTTCCTGCTTTCTGGTTTATTTGCACAATATCAAAGTTTTTTCTGAACTTTTATGGATCATTTACACCATTTTGAAGGATTTTTCCTCTAGATTCTAAAGCTGCTTATAAGATCAAACCTCATATGTGTAATTCTTATGAATAGCTGAAATATTGGGGGTTTGTCATTGATAAACATCGCTTGCAGCCCCAGCTAACAAAGGTTGAAGCGATCAGATGTATGGCGTAGCCAAGTATCAAGCGTGGCATTCAGATATTTCTTGGAATGATCAGTTATTATAGCCAGTTTATAGAAAATTTCAGCAAGATAGGTTAACCTTTATTCCATTTTTCATGAGTAAGGTATCTTTTGATTGTATGGTAAACTGTCAGCTAGCCTTTGATAGACTAAGACTTTACCTTACCCAAACGACCCTATTATTGTACCCTACTTTTGATAAACTGTTTATGCCCAAAATAATATTTCCTTCACCTCTTTTGGGGCGGTGATATTTCAATTGGATTAAAAAAGGCGTAAACATCCTGTGGCCTATTGCATTTGGATGCAAGATGTTCATGAACGAAACTACAATGTAACTGAGTTGGAGTGTTTGGCAGTCATTAATGCTTGTAAACAATTCTTTGTTTGCATTTATAAATTGCATTTTACGGTAGTAGCTGATCTCGCCTCCCTATTCTGGATATAAAATTTAAAAAGAACCTGAAGAATGTTTAGCCCGCTGGGTCTTGAAATTTCTGGTTTATAATTTAGAAATCCAACATCAATCTGGTGTAAAATATCAAAACGCTTATAGATTATCCAGACTGCCTATAATAGCCTTAGTGGCTGATGTGTCAGGCAAACAGCAAGTAAGAATTAGACTGTCCTGCCAACTGGATACCAGAGCACCCAAATGGCAAACCAGAATGTCAGAGGCACTGCTGCTGGTACTACGAATATGGAACTGTAAGGGAGCTTAATTTTTGACATATAAAAATGGGATTTTGGGGGAGGTTGTTTTCACTGAAAATTTAAGGAAGGAAAATCAACCAACAATTTTCTCAGTGTGATGCGCCTGATTAGATAGTCATCAATTTTGAGGGAAAACAAGCCAGGATTGGGTCCCATAAGTTTGACCAAAGTGGCGAATTATTTGGGAATGAGTGGGTTAGTTCCCTGGGAACTGGCTTTGCAAAATTTGATGGCAGACCGAGTCACTGTTGGTATAACCTTGAACGCCCAAACTAACACTCAGCTACATTTCTGATGGTTAGCGTGACAGCATTTGGGCCGACATGTGGTGGGAATCCCCCAAGACATTTCTGATGGTTGGGAAGCGATGACCTGCCCCGCGCTCAGATCTAGCCAATAGATTGGCCTTCATACCTTTTTGACCATTTGAAATCTGGGCATCAGGCTGATTGCCACTTAAATTAGTTGTGATTGATTTTATTTCAATGATCTCAATGCAGATTTCACTGATTCCTCATAACAGTTCTGCTGAGGAGAGTATTGGTACCAGTAGTGGGATCTGAAGTGGAAGGGCTGTTACCCAGCACTCGTCAACCATGTGAGCAAGATCGCCCTGAGTAATGAGGAGTATGACCATCCTCTTCAGTACCTTCTTGCTCAGGAACAGAAAAATGGCCCAATTGGCGCCCAGAGGATGTTCCCCGGGACTTACATGATGTGGCCAATGAATATTTTGACAATATACTGTATCAGCACTATGAAATTGAACTGGCGGAAGTTCTATGAGCCTTAAAAAAATTAATGATGAATAAAGTTGTTTGAAAATGGTAAGCTGTATAAGATCTACAAGGAGCGGCGATTCTGGATGCCCTGGCTATCAGAGCAGATTTATACCTTATTGGGGCCCACAAGACGACAGAACATGAAGGGTTCAATAAAACGTTTAAGTTGTTAAAACAGCACCATTTTAAGATCCATAATCTTTGACGTTCATGAGACCCTCGCTGTTGTAGAGAGTGTCAGGTAGATGAGACTTACAAAAAAATCAATCTCTTATAACTTAGTTAAACCAAACTTTGCTTGGCATACAGTTTTGATTGACATTTTGGGCTCCCTGGCCAACACGTCAGATCAATTCAAATACATAATTGTGGCCATAAATTACCTCACCAAGTGGGTGGAAGCTAAATTGGTTTGAGACATAGGCGCCACTACCACAGCTAAATTCATCTTGGAAGATATCATTTATCAGCATAGGCGCCTCAGTTTTTAATGACGGATAATGAGACCAATTTCACGTCTCAGATGATTTCCAAGCTCAAAGACTTATTGTGGATAAGCGGGTTATTGTCTACGCCTTACCTCCCTGAAATGAACAGTACCATGGAACTAGTGAATGATACTCTGGTTGAGATTCTGCATATGATAATTATGGCGAAGGCGTCCAGATGGAACCTTTTCTTGCCTTCTTCTGTTTTTGCTTATAGCATATATTATCAATTGTCCAAAGGGTAATCTCCCTTTGCATTACTTTATGGAAGGCAACTAGCGCTGCCTCTAACTCTATAACCTTGTATAGTGAAAGAAGCTATGTCGCCTGAGAAATATTTGGAAACGCTGGTGCGTACTTTAATCCAACTACAAAGTGAGGCATACTTCAATGCGCTGGCTCAGAAATTCTGATCCTGAGAAAGGATAACACAACCATCGGCTGCTACCTCACTTTAATGTAGGAGAACACGTTCTGTACTATAATAACCATGGGTTCAGATGCACCAGTAAGTTGGACCACATATGGAAAGGGCCATTTGAGATTATTGAGAAGACCTCTATTGATGCCTACACTCTAAAAGATCCCATTAAAGGCCACCTTATTAACAGGGTGCTCAAAGCTCTTTAATAGATATCAGCAGAGTTCTAGGTCAAAGGTTTCAGCTTCCCAATAAACAGTTGATTCCTACACACCTTTGTTACCTAATGTTTGGTCAAGTGGAGGGAAATGGTGTAATTGGGTATGACTAACCATATGGATATCCTATTTTATGCCTTTTACTTATTATGGAACTAATAAGTAGATAGTAAATTTGAGTTATTAATAGTTTATACGCCCTGCGGCCCTAGACTTTATAAATGGTAGCCTAAAGTATTAACCTTGACTCAGAGATCCCAGATACCCCACAGCACAATCCTCATCCCTTATATATATTGGCTTCCAACGCTGTGGCCTTGATACTAGTATTTATTACTTTCAGTTCGTTATTTCACTTCACGTCACCTCCCCATGCTGGCGTAAAACATTGGTAATAGGGTCATTAATAATTGCCAGGGAAATCTGCCAGTACTTTGATAAGTAGTCGATTATCTCTTTTTGAGGAAATTAGTCTGAGCTCTAGTTCCCCGTTAATTGGCCCAGTTCAGATAGATCATTTTTATACTATAATTTTGGGTGTTGCTTGGTACCAATAGAAGTACTAATGAGATCTCTGGTATACCAAGCATATCTGGGGAGGAGCGTCAAGGGTAAGGGAATTTTTTAAAAAGTAAGTTTTTAAAATCCTACTATAGAAACTTACTTTTAAGAGCTTGGGAGCCTCTGGCAGTATCTGATACTACAGAGCGCTTACCTTTTCTAATTAATAAAAGCCCTATCTTATATATAACTTTTTTGGTTAGTTTGGTTTAAGGTTAATATCTTCGAACAGTTCCTTGTGATTGTTAGGTGTACATCCTGTGCTCTGAAAATATCTGCTGCACTAATTTTTATAAAGATAATTCTCTGTACTTCCTACTCAAGTTCAGCTTGCTGGTTTCAGGTCATGGAGAGCACTGGTTTGGTTCAGTCCTGCTTCAGTGGTGGTATATATTGTTGTTTGTTGATAAAGTATCCTGTCTCTATTGTTGACCGTCTTATCCCTAATCATCCTTGTCCATAGGGGAAGCAATATAGTTGATGTTGGGGCATCTCTTGGGGCAACTGACAGCATAGTGCCCTTTGGTCTTGAAAATCCAGCAAGTGAATTTGGTAAAGTTTTCAAGAACCCATATCCCATACAATTATAGCTGACTCCTATAGGACTCTTAGTGTTACCATGATGGGGTTGGTGTAAGTGTCATGTGCTTCAATATTTAGTAGTATGAAGGTAATTTTGCACTGCTTTATGTATCCAATTATGGAATGAGTATCAAACTCCTTAACCAATGCAGGAATCAGTATACTGTGGAGGTCAGGGTAGACCATAGTTGCGTTTTTCAAGGCAATCTTCATGTAAAAGATGATCATAGCCTTGGCTTCGAATAATACCTGAGCCTCATGCTAGAATATTTGGTGAACTCAATAATAGTCTCAGTCTATCAGAACTTAACTGACATAAACTCAGCCTTAGGAGTAGCTATTCTTTTGGGGCTGCCAAATTCACATAGAACTGCGCTCTCAACATCAGCGTAGTTCCATCAGTATTTTTGGAGATAAAGCATAATCAAATTCCAACTCTAACAATCTAAGCAACTGATCATAAATTTGGCCTTGAACAAACCATCAGCTCTATACATTGTTTTTTAAACATCTTTATATTTAATGCACATTTACATATCAGTTGAACTTTGGCATGTTGATGGGTTGAATAATTGAAAAGATTGTAATTGCATGCTGGAGGCGGCAGGTCCAAATGCAGTTGTGAAGACCTAATGTATAGTACCAGTTTGCTGGGTCTCCAGAAGTTCCTCGCAGCTGGTTAGAAGGGTTGATCAAAGGGTACAGTGTCATAAGGCAGCCAGAATGACTTTTTTAGGCTGGGCAATTTTAGCTTAGTCTTACACCAATTAAGAGGGGGCTTCTTCAACTGGTCTGCTTTGTTCTTAATGATGGACTCAGACTTTTTATTGGCAACGTCCATTTCTCAGATCAGTCTCCATGCGTCACTCCCCAAATTAGTCATTCTTCTCAATCCTATTCTTCAAATTTTCTGAATTTCTTCAGTGTGCTAATCTCAAATCATAGATCATGAATTAAGGTTTGGAGCTTAGTATTCTCAGCTTTGATCTCTGTTGGCATCTTGTAACTCTCATGTGATATGACAAATCTTTAGCTTCTAAAACGTCCCCTAAAATCGTTAGTCAATGAAATACATAAGGTCTTGAGGGTATTAATGTTGTGGCGCATGGCCTCTTGTTGCTTTGGAGATTTCGTAGTTCCTCATGAAGGGTGGTCGCTTCAGCCATGCTTCTGATACGTTATGAAGAAACTTGAATTCCCCGTTGAGTAACAGGCTAATACCCTCCACTGATTTGAGTTGTTGACTTCTGTTTGGCAACATATATCACGTTTCTAGCTTCCATCTAGAAATAATTTTCTTCATTTACCCAGGAGGCTGTGCCGCCTCCTTAATTCATAGTCTGACAATTGATCTCAATCACATTCCAGTTTGCTAATTGATGAGTTCATCCAGTCATTAGGAAACATGATGACTGGGCTCATTATCTGAGTCAATGGCTTGTGTACCCCTCAGAAACTGGATTTTAGCTGATTGTGCTAAAAGATCATAGAGTCTATCTTTCGTTGGCTTCTGCTGGAAGGCCTCCATATCTAGATTATGGATACAAATTGTTATAATTTTTGGGTAATACCATTGGGATCCGCTATAAGGGTCGCACAGGTCAAACCCACTGAGCAATGGACAGATGATATGGGGATCTTCAGTTTTCCAAACAGACTGAAAATATAAGAAAATAGGAGCAATTTCCCTGAAACTTTTTATTTATTTCTCAAAATAAAGCGACTCTTTGCTATTACGCCCTTTCTAAACTACTAACCAACTTCCTCCTTTAATCGACCATCTCACTTATATTAGTGACTTTGATTATTACCATTCTCATAGCTTAGGCTATTCTATTCTGTTAATTCTCTTTTGTTTTGTTTGTTGTTCTTAAACTCTCTATTGCCTTAATTTGAGACGATCTAAATTATATTTATCAAATGTTGACATCACATTATTGCCTTATGAGAGAGGTGATCCAATAACAATCCATTATAACCCAATATTGCCTCATCTCAAGGCTCTTGAATACTCGTAAATATATCCTAATCAGCGGATTCTCACCATACCGTCATAACTCTTCAGGACTTATTGTCCATCATATTGGAATCTTGACACAAATACTAGTCACTTGGGAATTCCTAACGTTGGGATGTAAGTATCCCTTAATATTGCTTAGACGTCCAATGCTAAACATGAAGGACAACACTTGATTGCAATTATGCCTCGGAATAGATCCTAATCTTGTCATAGTTGGGCTTATTTATGTCATTATAAAATAAGGAGGGTATAAGGGCAGGTGACTCATGAGTGGATAACTGAAATCCTCTTAGCAACATTTGACTGATCATCTGTAGCTGCTTCTTAGAAAAGCATATGAATCTAGTCATTCAAAACGGGAGTTTAATTCCATCCTACTTTAGCACATGCCAGCTGCTAAGGACTGGTGAGTTGGCATAAATTATGTGAGCTCTATTATGATTATTTTCTTTTCCAGTGGGAGACTCCATGTTGTTAATAAAAAGTGAATTGGGTGGGGCTCCCTGTAGCGAGCACCGCAATTTAGCTCGCGAGCCAAGCACTCTACTTTCACAGGAATATTTCCATCTAGAAACTTCATCAATCCTAAAGTAATGTAACACCTCTGTTTATCAACATGGTAATTTCAACAAACTATCATACGGAGCGTTATAGGATACTTAATATCCCTTTTAACACAAGAAATAATAAATCTGTACTGCAAGAGCAACTTCTGATAAACTAAGATAATTCCGGGAAAATGAAAATACTTTATTGGATAGAATGAAAGGGTTGTATAAGCGATTCTTAACCCACAGAACATTAATGTTCCCAGGCTAGAATCACAATTGTTGTGGAGTATAATTGACACAATGCGCACAATGAGTACATCAGATATAGTGCTCATTAAAGGGAAAGGTTGATTTATAGGGATAAATTTCCTCATGACAATACTTTAATGAATATGGAGCCTGGTTAGTGGGGTGAATCATTAGATCATCTTAGAAGAAGTCTGATTGCGTTCATTTTTTTCTGACAATAGATCTTCAGTAGACGATTATACAAAGTTGAGTCAACATCTTTGACAACAATGGTCTACATGGGCCAGCCATGGGTGCTGATTGGCTGGGCGCAGGATTGTTTGTACTTTGAACTGGCAACCAAAGCAAGTTGACAGGGCCTTGAGAAGCAAAATGCTCCGTTAATTTTTGGGAAGATTGGCTTGATTGGAAGTCACAGCAGGAGCTGCAGCCACAGTTATTGAGGGACAGGGAGTGAGTATCTGTCTTTACTCAAAAAAAATTAGGAAATCTTGTGGTGGGGCCAAATTGGAGGGTGGAAAAAAGAGGCCAATATGGCGGCAAGGGAATGACACTTGAACCTTAAAGTGGTGAAGGTCAAAGCACAAGGGTTAAAATGAGAGACTATCTTGAAGTGGGCCCAGAATAGATAGTCAGGGCATAGCAGATCATGATGTAAAGGGTAATTTCAAGAATGGTATCCTAATGGAAGGGTCATATGGTCACAAAGGTGCAAGGCCCTGTGAGGCAGCTCGTCCCATTATGAATCACAAACTAGAGGACTGGATCAGCTCTGTAAGCGGTTAATCCATCCAGGGGCTCATGGAAGAGCTGGTTAGGGGAAATATGGTTGGACAACCCAGAAAACTGGGTTATAGGAGAGGCGTCCACTGGAAACCAATTGTAGGTTGCTGGGATGGGTGTATTTTTAAACTAATTGCATAGTCGCCATGTCTATGTCCTGTGCTTCACTAGAGAAGCCCAGATAAAAACCTCTTAAAGGGGTGGAAGTCTATGTGCTGGCGGATTAGTACACTGCCTGAGCCATCTCAATGATGGCGGCATTTGAATAGGGGAAGAGGTTTCCATACTTGATTTTTAGGCTGAAGTGAAGGTTGATCCAGGGGAGAACAAGGGGGCTTTTAAGCACCACCTGGGAGTACGTAAGGTGTTGGTATAGGTCCTGAGGGAGGCCAAAGCATCTGGTAGGATTAGGGGGCTATTAGCGCTAGCCTATGCGCTCTAGAAGCTTTAATAAAGAACATGAGGCGCCGCACCAACATCCTTACTTGGGACACCATGCGTCAGATTGAAAATGATCAAATCTCAAGTTAGCAAAAGCAACAGTTGTGTAAACTGAATTATTTAGCAAAAGTTGAATCTGATCAATAAAGTGAACAAAGCAAAAGATAATTTTTCTAATTGTTACACCACACAATCTATACAATGCACTCTAAATTATAATTCATAAGTAGAATGTCATACCGCATTGTTATCATTATTCTGAAGATATTGTGCTGATTCTTGGGCTCTATTGACCTGTGGCTAGAGGCCTTTTGCACTTCGCCTGATTGAAACACATAATAATTTCACAATGTCTTCTATAGAGCTAAGTATATTCTAGAGATTATATTCTTGGCCACCTTGAGATGTAACAGTTTATATGCCATACCAATATGTGTAGCATTTTCTCTTTATTATGTGACGCCATAGCATCTTTTTATGTTACTTAATATCATTCTAATCTTACTATTTAAAGGATAGCTTCTCTAATCCAAATCTTCTATTATTTACCCCACAATGCATATCCAAACAGATATTGAGATCAAGTTCCAAATCCCTTCTGGTTCTTAAATTATCCTGGCAAGAATTAACAATATTACCCTAGCAGTAGTATGAAAGGGTTGGTCTTGTTTCTATTACAGTTAAAAGCTTTACCCTATTTAAAGTTTGGATGATGCAAATAGGTACTTTCAATTTCACATTGTTAACTGGAAATGCCTTTGACTAATTCATGCAGGACTTAGAAGAATTCTTGAATTTATAATTAGACTATGCACTGTCTAGTGATTTATTACTAGAGCTTAAACAATAAGATAATGATATTTGCGTCTATAAATTTGATAGTGCTTGAGCATATATCTAGAAAAGTTGACAATTTCTTCAAATTTCCTTTTTTTTAGCTGATAAATCCATTTGACAAAATAGCTGTCCTCTTTCTTTTATAGTGTCTTAACACCCATAGTAGGCTTTATGTGGCTCCACCTTCCATTGCAACAGGGGTTCATCTGGCTAAAGGGTTACATAGGTTTAAGCCTTAAACTGTTATCACCATCATATGTCCTACACTTTTCAAGCGTTACTTAAATATGTAAAATATCTTTCATAATACTAGTAGGGCCTAGCCCAAAAAGGGGAGTCCATTATTTTATTTGCGGGTGGATCCAAATAAAAGTGAAAATAGCAGTAGAATTCCCAATATGGTGCCTTAGGAGTCAGCCTAAGCAGGCTTATCAGATAAGGAAGTGGGGTTGGTGGGATCTCCATCCTGCTTGAGCCCTAAGAGAATGATAGAGCATACATAATGGTACTATGGGCATTGGCGGCATGGGGCGCATATGTCTTAATATCAGTCCCAAATACAAGCCCAACGTTGACAAGTTACGTTATTCTTTGAGTTTTTGTGTGCTCCTAGTGAATCCCATTGCAGGCACTTTGCTAGATGAAAACCTGGGTTACTTCCCCTCACAGCACTGGGGCTGTGTGAGCCAAGGCCCACTGCCAAACCCTAGATGCATTCTTTTTTCTTGTATTAAGCTAGGCATATGCCATTCAAATGTCCTCAGAAGGCAATAATACAGATTTATTTATATCTAAGCTTTTCAGTACATTATACTGTAAGCTTAGGCTGAATTTGAATTTTGAAGCTATAATTATTAAAAAAAATGAATATGATCAGCTTAAGACAAGTAGAGTAAAGGTCAGAATACTTCCTCATATTAAAAAGATCTGATTTTTATAGGATGGTTTGTTCATGTCACCAAGAAGATCTCTTAAAATCTCTTTGACTAAGAGCTTCCAAGCCATTTCAAATTAAATATTAAATTAAGATCTCCATTGTTTTCTTAAGTTGATGAACATGAGAACGCATTGATCTGATACCTCCAGATTGAGGTGAAGGAATACAAGAGGACAGGTAAGAAGGCATCTCAATAGATTTATCAGTACAATTTGAGTCTCTATAAGTCTTTTCTGCTCCTCTCCAATAGTATTTTCTGACTGAAATTTTTATTTGCTTAATAACCAACTCATCATTGCTTATCTAGAAACAGAGAGCTTGACCTATTTACCATTTTAATTCTGACAATAGTAGTAAAAGGCTATTATATTTAGCTAGTGTAACTACCTACGGTTTTTCCAAGGATGGCTGCTTTGCTATTGAGCACTAATCAAATATAACTCCATGCAGAACTTTGTCATGCCTTTTGTGTTAAGATGCAGATACAAAATTCAATCCTGGTGATACATTTATGACTCAGATAAAGTTTTATAGCAAATAATACTTCTAATGCTTGTATACCATCTATGTAATACTTTTAGAACTACAAGTGACTATAAATATTTAAGGCATTTTAGACCTTCCCCATCTCAAAATCAAATATTTTTTCTTCAGATAACTGAACATCACACAATTTGTGGATAATAATGACAAGAGAATTACTTTCACATAGAAACAAGACCTAAAATCTACAAATTCATTCTGCTGAGAATTTAGAAGCCCTTTAGAAAGCAGTACACTTAAAACAAAAGGGATAAATTCTGAGTTTCCTTCAGAACTTTTGAAGAATTTATAGTGAATAAGAAGCCATCTTGGTGATATTACATTCCAAGTCAAAACCAATTCATTCATTTTGGTCCCCTAACTCAACTATTCATGATCCTAAATACATCTTTAATAGCAAGAAGTAGTTGTGCTGAAGTACTATTATATGGAAATGCGGAAGTGTTATTTAAGGTTGTTAAAATACCTCTATTTATATCTTTTGCTATCAGTAAAGTAGAAGAGTGATAAACTTTTTCTCTCTATTAACTACTAGGATTCAATCAATGTTACTGTTATAGCTACCTGATCCCTAATGTCCTTAATAAGTAACCAGATTAAAATAAGGTATATTTTTAAATTTATAATATTTATAACACCTTCAACTGAGTCTCATAATGAGAATAATTGTTGTAAACTTGCGTTCATTTCTTACTATGTTTTTATAAATTTAAATGCTTTTAAATCATATAGAGACCTAAAAACCTTCTAAATATTTATCAATACAGTTTTTGGAAGTTGCTTCAAAAAATTTCATCGCCTACCTAGTCAACATTCTTGTTATAAATTTGGCATATGGTTAATATTCTCTGGAAGGGTTGCACAGGGATGTGCCCAATGGGCAACAGACAAAAGATATGGAGATCATTGGTCCATGAAATAAACATTATAAATTTTAAACTAACATGAAGTAAAGGATTTGGACATACTACTTTATTTATTATTATATAACTAGTAGATACTGTCTGCTCTCAATTTCTTTTACTTACTACTAACAACTCTCTGCCTCTTTCTTTTAAAGAGACCCCCTTTCTTGTCTTCCCATCCCACTCATATCTTTGTCACTTTGGTCAGTTCCAACCCTTTGGCTTAGCTATTAATCATTTACCAGAACTTGTCTGGCTCCACCTCATCATTGAGGCTCTGGCAGAATTCACTCTATTTGCCAAACTAAACTCACCCCTATTGACTCGCTTCAATTTGACATAAATGACTATCCACATTCAAATCTCCCTCCAGCAATTAACATACAATCCGCCAAACTAAATATGACTTATCAGACAGCCATACCAATTTCTTACCTTTGCCCACTTGACTGGATGGTAAGTCCCTTATTGTTTATAAGGCCGCAGTAATTTAGTGTGTACTTGGTTAATCTGACCACCCAAGGGTTCCTTAATAGTGTAGGCAGTGATACCTCTCTTCTCAATTATCTCAAATGGACCAGCCCATATGTTGGCTAGCTTGTTTTTCCTTCAAATCCATGTTGGTCTTAGAACAAGGCATAATTTCATACAACAAACTGTGGGAGTCCGCCGCATCTACTTTGGTTGGCTTCCTGATTGCAAATCTTCTTAGACAGACTAGTAGTTAAGCTTCAGTTTGAAGTTTTATCAGTGGGTCCATTAAGTTAGTCAGGTAATGCTGTGTCTCTACTCTGCCAGTGTCTTCCACAAAAAAATAAAGTAATGTCGCCAAGCCATATGTCTTCCATAAAGCAATTGAAAGGGGACTTTCTTTGTTAAAAATGGTAGCTAATTTTTAAGTGAAGACAACCGTGGATAAGAGAGTATTCCATTATGAGGGGCGATCCTTTACAAGCTTGTGGAGAATGTTCACCAATGTTCTGTCAACCCGCTCAACCATCCAATTATATTCAGGGTGGTATGTTGTAATTAAGACCCCTTGGATTACCATTTATTTTTAACTTTGGAAGGATATGCGACGTGAAACTTACCTTGTTGTCCATGAGAATAAACTGCAGACAGCTGTGACTCTGTGACGTTGTATGACACACTCCATAATATACTTAGCGATGGTAACAGCCTCTAAATCACTGATTGCTCTTTCATCCACCCACCTGGTCAAGTGATCTATCATAAGTAGTATATACTTGGAGTGGTTCGCCCCAGTTGGAAGAGGCCCCGCCACATCAAGGGAAACAGTGTGCCAAGCGGAATGGGATTTAACAAGCTGGTAGGTGTTTTGGGACCACAGGGTAATACCTTGTATCCCTTAATAATTTGAGGCCAGAGGACCCAAAGTTTCAGGGTGTTGGAATATACCTTATATGCTTTCCTTGGCCTAAAAGTTTTTACTCCAGATGATATACCTGAAGTGGTATTTTCTAATATATATTGGTTAACTTTGACTTAAAATTAGGAAAAAGGAGAGTAGTCTCTAAATTAGTCAAAGAATCGTTATAAGGGAGTTTTATTCAGCAAATCTCCAAGCTAAGATCTATATTTATAACAAAATGGGGATTCAGTGGTAGTTTAGTCATTTTGTTCCAATAAGATTCACTCATCTCATAGATCAGGTTTAAACCCTGATACTAGGGGTGGGATTTCATTGGGAATTGTCCCAGATAAGGGCCAAGCTATTTGGCCACCTTGGAAATGGTTCCTATCATCAACCTCATTCAAATCTCCCATTAGAGTTGGAATCCCAACAAGACGGTTTCCTTTTGGGAAGGTTGACCACTTGACACTGGTGAAAAACAAGCAATTTTCTCAAGAACGTTGTAGTGCATGCTCTCCCAATAGTAGTGTGGTTGCAAAACTCCAATGTTTTACCTCAACTTCCATGACCTACCGCCCTGTGGGCACCCCAAATAATTGCTGGCATGTCGGAGGGTTTTAGGAAACTAAGCGTCAAATCCCCAATTTTCATATATAGTTCCCCATGATGCAAAAAGATGTCTCATTTAAGCCCATCCAGTGCTTTGATCACCTGTGGCAGCTCGTTGGAATTTTGCCAACATCCATTTTCTCATACATTATGTCCATCAAACCTGCCGTAGTGTTTACTGTAGGTAATTGTGAGAGACAATCCATATTCTGGCATTTAGCTCCCAGCTGGTGTACTATCTCAAAGTTATAAGATCAGAGCTTCAGTGACCATTGCACAAGCCGCCCTTAAGGTTCCTGGAGATTTTGCAGCAAATACAAGGATGCATGATCTGTTACCACTTCGAATTTTACTCTGTGGAGGTATATCCAAAACTTTTTACACAATTATATCACCGCTAATCACTCCTGCTCAGTCACAGTAGAAAGTTTGTTTATGGAAATTAAAGATTTGGCTACAAAATGTGGCAGGGTGCACCACACCCTCATTTTCCTTCTGGAATAATAATGCCCCTATGGCGGAAAGTGAAGCCTTTATTTGCACAACAAAATTTTTTTTTGAAATTGGGGTATTGCAAAACTAGTTCACTAACGTGGTCTGCAATACATCAAAAGCGCTTTGACAAATATTGGAATTTTGATAGAAATTATGATATTCAGGCGCTATGAAGGCTACAAAATTATTAGTTCTGTGGCTCTAGAAAAGACAAACACAAATGCAACGAAGTTATTTGTTCCATTGCTATAATTGATTCCAATCGGAATTACAGAATTATGTATGAATAGACCAAAATTTAGCTACACAAGACAACAATTGTGGTACTTTATTAGTTAAAAATGAGGAATATTTATAAGGTTAGATTTGGTAGTTCTTTGTGAGGATTTTTGGGCTGCACCTGAGGTAAGATCTTCCCAATAAGATGACCAATATTGCTGATTATTATTTCTATACTTGTGATGGTCAGATCTGATAAGGTTCTTATGAGATTGACCTTCTTGTGTGATGTTT
The DNA here is from genome assembly GCA_022478985.1 of Massospora cicadina. Taxonomy (NCBI): domain Eukaryota; kingdom Fungi; phylum Entomophthoromycota; class Entomophthoromycetes; order Entomophthorales; family Entomophthoraceae; genus Massospora; species Massospora cicadina. The sequence continues at coordinate 21,318 of JAKSZP010014787.1, forward strand.
TGCCCCATCAGATTGCTTAGCCTCATTCTTTCAGAGGAGGCTGATAACTCTGAAGAGTTTATATTCAGTCTATCCAAGAATTTTGGATATCTCCAACAGGGGTTTTACAGTCTCATTAGATCAAAATACTGAACCTTGATCTTGAGTAATTTCAGTCATTACAGTTAAATCCCCAACAATTCCCCCCCTCAAAATCTTGCCTAGGGGGCACATACTTATGAAGAAACCTACTATGAACTCTATTGCTAACAGTACCAGTATAAAGAGCTGCAATAGAGTATTCAATACCCCTACAATAAATAATATGGTAAGGACTAGCCCATAAGGTATTGAGTTTGTAAATCCATCCTCCTGGGTTTATGATGATAGAAGAGTACAAACATCTATGAATCCCCCCCTCGGGTTGGGACCATCTAGTACTAAAAAATGATAGAAGAGTACAAGGTTTCTGACTTGATATTCAGGTAGTGTAGGTCTACTTGCGTTGGTTCTAGTTCCCTCTTTTAAGGTGGTAGCAGCAAAGGAATCGAAGCTAAAGCTTGTACTTGGATTATTTCATCAGCTAGTCTCTTCATAGCTAAATCAGTAGTTTGTGGGGTAGCATCATCAAGTATAGGTTGTACACTTGAGGGTAGAATAGGATCCCAACCATAAAGAGCCTTAAAGGAGACATTCCAATTATATGATGGTAGCTAACCCTATAGGGTAACATCGCACTAGGTATATAGAGATTTTATATACTAGGATCAATGAAGGCCATCTTTTGAAGAATGGCTACAAGGGTACCATTTGCTTGTTTGAACACACAAAGTAGAAAAATTGTAAGAGGAAGTAAATGACTGATAGGTACCCATTAACTTAGTAAGCTCAGATACCACCTGAGAAATGAAGTTGGTCCCACTATCCAATAATGGAACTTTTGGGCTACCATGCCTGGTGAAAACTTGTTTAAAAAAGGAAGGACGCTGTAGCCTTAGTGGTGACCATGGAAACAGAGATAGCTTCAATCCATTTGGTAAAATGGTCAATAGCTGATAGCTAATATAACGATGTTCATAAGTGGCAGTAGGGAGTGGGCTCACCACATCAATACTCATAGTAGAAAAAGGTTTTAAAGGACCCACAATTTTGTTTTGGTACTTCAGATTTCCACCACGTTGTTGTTGGCAAGTGAGACAAGTCTCCAACAAATCGTGTACAGTTTCCAGCATGTTAACCCAGTAACAATTATTTTTCAACCACTGTAAGGTCTTAGCGACAGCTCCATGCCCTACAGTTTGATGAGCCTCCATAATAGTATCAGTCCTCTCAGAGGGCTGAATAAAAGACAACCATTTAGATCCTAACTTCTTGTATAAGGATCCTTCTTCAACCTGAGTATCCTTGGTTAAGGATTGTAGCTTCGCTATAACATCCTTAGATTCACGATACCAGAGCTCAGGTCTATCAACCAGTTCATAGATATGATCCTCCTCAGCAGATAACGTTTTTATATTTAATCGAGAAAGTCCATCAGCATTATAGTGTATAGCTCCGTGCGATGTTGAATTGTAAAGTCATAATTCTGGAGCTTTAACGCCCATCAGGATCCTTCATTTGTTGCAACCATTTCAAGGAAGCGTGAATCTGTGCCAATAGTGAATTGTTTGCCATAGAGGTAAGGGCGAAAATGCTTAATGGCGGATAAGACTGCAAGGCATTCCCTCTTGGTAATGTTAAAATTGTGTTCTGCCTTAGAAAGGGTTTACTTTAGTATTTGATGGGGTGATCAACCAGGTTGGTATCATGTTGAGCCAGAACGGCCCCAATAGCAACATTACTGGCATCAGTAAATAAGATAAAAGGTTTGGAAAAATCAGGATGGGCTAAAATTTGTGCTATAACTAAGGCATGGTGAAAAAGATCAAAAGCTTGCTGCTGCGACTCTTCCCATATGAAAGGGACTTCTTTGTGCAATAAGTAAACTAAAGGCTCCACAATCTCAGAAAAATAGGTGATGAATTGTCTGTAATAACCAAACATCCCTAAAAACACTTAAATATTTTACAAGCTTTTAGAAACAGGCATGTCCAAAATAGCTTGTATCTTATTATATAAGAGTAAAATCCCGTCGTGATTAACTTTTTGGTCTAAGGATTACATCTCAGCTTTGAAAAAAGCACACTTGGATGGTTTTAGCTTAAGCGAAGCATGACGCATATGACCAAATACCTCCTTTAAATGAGCTAAATACTCGTTAAAAGTGTGAGAGAAAACAATAACATCATTTAAGTATACTAAAACACAAGAAAGTTTCAAATCCCCAAATAAGCCATCAATGACTTGTTGGAAAGTAGCAGGGGCATTAAAAAGCCCCTGCGGCATACAAGTAGTCTCAAATAACCCCTCAATAGAGATTAAGGCACATTTTTGACAATCTTCTGGAGCCAGTCAATTTGACAATAGTCACTCACAAGGTCCATAGCCAAGAAGAAATTTGATCCAGATAATAGTCTCAATGAGTCATCAAAGCGAGGTAGAGAATAATAATCCTTTTGGGTAACAGCATTGAACTGACGATAGTCCATAACCACTCTATGACCCCCATCCTTTTCTGAATGAGTAGTAGAGGAGAAGACTATGGACTCTTAGAAGGCGTTAGTAGCCCCGCATCAAGGAGTTGCTTCAATTCCACTGAGACCTGGGCCTCCTCAACTTTAGATTTGTGATTGGTCCAGGCTCAAATAGGGGGAGTATACCTGGTTTTCACCTGATGCTGCACATATTTTATTAGCCCAAAATCTCCAGGACCTTTGGCAAATATATCCGCATACTCTTTATTCAGAGCCTCAGCTTTATGCTGTTGTTCTAGAATAAGTAGTACTCCAAATTCAACGTCAACTATAGCAATGATAGGTGGATCTTCCAACCCAAAATCACTTAAGTCCACACATCCTGAGATGGATAAAATTCACTCACAGGAGTAGGCCGCACATAAGCGATGTGTTTATTTTAATTCACTCACATAGGTCAAGATGTGAGATTAACTATTAATACTAAAACAGTCCCATCATAAGCAGGATCAAGGACACAGGGGCAGGTTAAAGCCTCCAAATGAGAGGGATTTCTGTTACAGGAGATCTCTTCTACATGATTAATGGGTATAAATACTTGTACTCCAGTATCAATTATGACTTGAGCTTTTGGAGGAATAGTAATCGGATTGTTAGAATATATAGGCATTCCTTCAGAGGCACAAGCTGATGGAGGCGGAAGTATAGTCCTCAGTTCCAAATTTTGGTACTCGAGATGAGAGATAGAAGTGGGATACTCCAATTAGCAAACGCATCGTTTGAGTTTGCCTTTGCTATTGGGGACATCTTGTAAAATTAAAGTTAATCGGTACCCAATTAAAGAAAGGTAATTGTCCTTAAAACTGATTATTGCATCAAAATCAATGAAAAATTTGGTTTTCAAGAGCAAGTCATAGTAGTTGTTGTCCAACACTACTTCAGGGGCCAAAACAACTAACTTTCCAAAGCGCATTGGAAGAAAAGAATAAGCTCCTAAAGATTTAGTGTATGAAGTACCAGCAGTTCCATAATCTTGAGAATGGTTTAAGTCCGGTGCCACTTTGATTTTTTTATAAGTCTGTACAAGATCACATTTATGGGCGATCCTGTATCAATGATAGCCAAAACTTTCACCTTGTGCACTATGACTTTTACTGAGGTTACATCAGTGCTAAAGTGTGGGATTGAAAATAATGAGGGACTAAATGGGCGAAATGAATAGAAGAAGAAACAGAAGCGTAAGAAGAAATAGTATCTTTGTTGGCTAATTCATCAGGGATATCAAGTTCACCAGGAGTGGATAGCACATAACAGTCTTTAATTTTATTAAAAGACTTCAATTGAGGCCTGGTAGTTAGGTCAGCACAGGGAGCCTTATGCCCTATTCTGACTCCTCTTTTTTGACTCTTCCGCTTGTTTTTTCCAACATTAAGATCCCATATGACCCACGAGACACAATAATTGCACAGCTCCTTCTTCAGTTTAGGTTTGGGTCTAGGCTGCATCACATGGATATAAGAATAATGGTTATTAGCAGAGGTTGGGTGCACCACACCATTAGGAATCTCCATCAACGCCTCTTTGATGTCGAGAATAGATCTGAATTTTTTTAATTGATTTTAAATGCAGTAGTAACTGAGTGCAAGAAGCAAATGCACTTATCACAGCCAAAATGGCATCATCTACGGTAATACGATTGCAAGTGGCAAGAGTCTGGGCCTCATGATAGAATCCTTTAGTTAAATCCTGGATTGACTCTCCTTGCTTGATTTGGATGCTCATAAAGGCTTTCTTTTGGTTAGATAGGATTTTATCACGCCCAAATTCCTTAAATAAGGGAAGTTTTCACTTGAGCCCACGTATTGCAAACTTAAGGTGAAGAACCATAATTTCTTGAGAGAATTGGCTTAGACAAGAGGTAATATGCCGTACTTATTGTTGATCTGTAGCCCCATCCATTGATCGCTCATAGACAAATAGAAACGAATGGATTCTACTTTCACCCAGCTCAAACTTATCCTTAAAGGTAGGTTTGAAGGTAGTCGGTTCACTGCAAAAAAACATGTACACCTGATACCATGACAAGATCAGCTTCCGAGGGCTCAGACTCAGGGATATGAGCTTGAGTGGGAATTTGGTCAACTTGTTGCCTTGAATGAGTGAGTTCCACCTGTAAATTTTGTACTCATTGAGTAAGATGATCATTTGCAGGCGGTTGATTTTAGCTATAAATCTCAATGATCATCTCTTCCTGTTTGTTCTTAAGTACTCCACATTTAGCATTTAACCGTTCAATGAAATCGTTTAACATTGCAAACTGGGTTTCTTGCGTAGTTTGGCAATCATCGCATAGATGATGAGCATTATCCATGCCATCCAATAAGTTGGTTAAAAAGTAATCCAGGTCATTCAGAAGGCCTTCTAAGGATAAGAAACACCCTTGAGCTATGGCTCAGATTTGGCTTTCTAACGCCTGCACTCTTGATATAAGTAGACTCAAAGGTTCAGAATTGTGCATTGGAAGCGAGGAGCCAGGGGGTCCAGGGGTCCTTGAAAACCATTGCGACCTTCAGGCCCAGGTAGGCCTTGTTGACCCGCAGGGCCTTGAGGACCACATTCACCAGGAAATCTCAGGGTTACCAAAGGAGAACTAGGTGGTCCCAGAGGTCCAGCAGGACCGAGTCCACCTTCTCTGATAGTATCCACAATATAGACAAGTTGTTGAAGTAGCCCGTCAAGCTCAACAAAGTACTCATGTTGGGCTCACAATTTTCCCAATAGTCTAATCTCATCCTCAAGGGTAGTGATCTGGCTGTAAATAGGATTAGTGACATCACTAACCTGTTGAGATACTTCTTGGTTGATGTACCCCACAACTCCATTATTAATTCTCACCAAATGGTTATGTAGATCGTTGATTTTCATTCTATTATTGAGTATGGCTTCCCAATTATCCTAACCAAAGTTAGAAGCCATCTCATAGAATGAGGATAACTGAGAATGAATTGTTGCACCAGGGTCAATTTGCGTTGGATCTCGAGATGATGCAACCCCAAAATCTGGAGTATGTGATGTTTAGTGGGATGTACGTACTGCCGGAGGTACTGCTCAGTTCTAGCCAAACCAACTTCAGTATGTTGTATCACCACTTTGTTGTATAAGTCCATCATATTAGTGGCAACTTTAGACGCTCAGTCTCGATTAGGATGGTCACCAGGCTGGATAGCCCCCTTATTAAGCCTTTGACCATTTCTTCTACATCTGCAGCTTGAGTTTGATAATTATTTTGGTCAGGGCCCTCAATGGCCAAGTCCATAGAAGCTCGTATTTGAAGATTATTGATATTAGCAGAAGGCATCTACTGCCTGTTGGAGTGTACCCATTGGGTGATACTCGTTGATTCCTCAGAAGAGGGGCTTTCTTCGCTAGACATATTAATCGCTGTGAAAGTATGTTTTCACCAGGTAGCCTCAGAAGCAGACCTGGCAGGGAGCACCAGTATTGAAATTTCAATAGAAATTACAATATTCAGGCGCTATGAAGGCTACAAAGTTATTAGTTCCATGGCTCTAGCAAAGACAAACACAAATGCAACGAAGTTATTAGTTCAATTGCTATAATTGATTCCAATTTATAATACATAATTCTGTATGAATAGACCAAAATTTAGCTACATGAGATGAAAATCGTTGTACTTTATTATTTATAAATAAGGGATATACTATAGGGGTAGATTTGGTAGTTCTTTGTGAGGATTTTTGGGCTTCACCTGAGGTAAGATCTTTCCTATTAGATGACTAATATTTCTGATTATTGCTATACTTGTGATGGTCAGATCTGATAAGGTTCTTATTAGATGAGATTGAACTTCTTGTATGATGTTTTGCCACATTGGATTTCTTAACTTCATCCTTCAAAATGGGCTGATAACTCCAAAGAGTTGATTGTCAGTCTATCTGAGAATTGGATATCTCCAATAGGGATTTTACAATTTCATTAGACCAAGATACTGAATCTCAATCTTGAGTAAAAATTGGTTATTGCAGTTGAATCCCCAACAACAACGTTCAGTCCAGTCAAAGGTGGCGTTTTTCTTCAATAAATAAAGAGCGGCTCCCCAATACATCTGAAGTTAGGAATGAGCCACTGGTAGTAGATGACCATCCCAAAAACACCTGTGTATCCCACTTATTACCTTGCCAAGCCATCTTATGTATATCTTCCACCTTCACTGGCTAAGGTATAAGACCTTTGGATTCCACCACAAACCCAAGGTATTCCAATTGTTTCTTAGAAAAGTGACACTTCCAAGGTTTGATTTATGTCAGCTTCAGAGAGTTGGTGAAACACTTAAAAGGTCAAGATTCTCTGTGAATGTCTGTGAGAGCAAATTGATATCATTGAAAAAGATTAGAACGCAGGACATCTTCAAGTCACCCTAGATGGTGTCCAATGCCCGCTGGAACATAGCTGGGGCGTTGCACAACCCCTGAGGAATATTAGTGGGCTGGAACAACCCTTTGAGGTGATTATGGCACATTTCTCCCATTTCACCGCCAGCAACTCAATCTGCCAGTACACTAATATCAAGTCAGTGGCAGAAATTAGTAGCACCTCGAAGTCAATCTAAAATCTCATCAATCTGTGAAAGTGGATACAAATTTTTTATGATCTTGTTAATCTTCCAGTAGTCAGTTACTACTTGTTTGGTGACCTCCTTTTTCTTAACAATTAGCACTGGTGATGCCAGGGACTCTTTGATGGCTATAACATTCCTTTTTTGATCAATTTATTACTTCCTCAGATACAGCTTATTCTGCAACTCTAGATGACGGATAGGTCATGACCAAATGGGAGTGTGATTTCATGTATCCACCTGATGCACGACCCACATGTGCATCCCAAATTGTGGTCGTCAGAAGTAAAAGTGTCTCAGTATTTTTCAATCATGGCCATTGCCCTATCTTTCTGATCCTCTGACATCCCAGTTAATGCTCCCGTAGAACCATGGTCAATACAACAGATGAGGTTTTTATGGGTAGGCCAAGGTCTTTCCAAGAACCAAAGTCATGAATATAGTGAACCTCATTAATAGAAATCAGGTGCAGATAAGCCACCACTTGGTGCATTTAGAACCATCATCAACTCCATCTGTAGGTTTTCTATCAATACCTTCACTTCCCCCTTCCCTGGTAACAGTAGTCCAAAGCCACATGGGGTCTAACTTGCAATTGTTGGTAGGGTCCCATAATTTCACCATACGGCTCTTCAGGAATGTTTATTTTTAGCTCTTTCCCTATTATGATCTGATGCCCAGAAGTTATGCTTAAAGCGTTTGCATCCTAAATTAGATTTCTGTAATACTCATAAATATGATTAGGAAGAGCTCTGGACCTTTGCTTCATCTACTTATATCAAACAGTAATCACACTATCGCTATATGTGAGATTAATTTGACTGGAGCAGATGGGGTCCTTTGGGACTCTGTTGGAGGTTGAATGGATGGGAATCAGTTGCCACAAAATGTTTGTTTCTTCCTTCATATTGACAACCCCCCAAATTGCCACATGAACGCGGCCCTGATCAACATGTCATAAAAATTATCAGGCAGAACCACCGCCGGGGCGCATGCACAAAATGAACTAAACCTCAGAGGCAACACGCTGTAAGCGCTCTCTGACACAGTTTTCTGTGCCCCCGCAGTCCCATACACTACTTGATGCTCTACATCAGGCTTTAGCAGAAGCTTAACCACAAGCTTGGTGGATATTACATTAACTGGAGCGCCAGTATCTAAAATCTCTAGAACTTTTGTGTTTTCTACATAAATATCACATTATGTACATACTGAGTAGAAGACTCATTGGTGTTTATCATATGCACATCCAAGGGCTTTTTGTTGTCAAGAAAATTAATGACACTGGCGCCAGCCTGAGGATATCCCCTGAACGATTTTTTCTACTGACATTTCAGCATTCAACCCCTCTAGTGCAGCAACATCAGTTGAGGGTTTGACTTCACCCATGACATTATGCTCAAGGATCTGATAGACATACAGTTTTTGTACAACTTGCTGAAACCCCAAGTTATTTTTGTCCTGTTCTCCTCCAGGGAGAAGTCTAGGGCATTGCTGATGGTTTGTTGATATAATAAATCGTCAGAGTGGGTATCAGGGCTGAAACAGAGAACCGGTTAGAATTATCGTGGACAATTAAATTTGGATCAGCAGAGGTAGAGCTTCCCATCTCTACTCCGCTTGAACTTTTCCTTGTTCAGTCAGGGATGTTGGTAATGCATCGGCATGCAGGGTGCTGAGGAAGCTAGCCACATAATGACCTCTTTGGCCGCAAGATAAGTAGGCGTTTGTATATGTCTATGTCTTTGCGTTACCCCCAAAAACTCAGTCCAAAAATTAACAGGGGGATTGTAATTTGACCAAGTACGAGTCAGGTGACCATAACAAGGATGGAAAGGAACTGTTGAAGTGTAAAGTGGCCAAGTATTAACCAAAAGATTATAGCCTAAATTTTTATTGTCTATTATGAGGATGATTTGGTAATTGTTGCAGGGGCTTTTTCTTCCACGTTGGGAGGACTAAAAGTGATAAATAAACAGCGTAAATAGTTGACAATATGTAATATTACCATATAATCTTGCAGAATGGGGCCATAGCATTATACAGCTCCTGATATGGCCTAACAACTGCCATCATTCCGATGCTCACATTTTTATTAGTCAAAATACCTGTTCCCACTTATATGTGGGCCCCAGTCATGAATTGCTCCATAAACTCCACCAAAGACTTGTTTCATTGAAATTGTATTGTTATAAAGTCAGCATTGCATTGCACCATTTTTGCCACACCCCTGAAGAACCAGAGAACAAATTTCTTACCCTCTTGATATGTTACAGTGCTATTTTTAAAGTAACATATAACTTGGTCCGCAATCTCTACGTCCAGAGCAGACAACAGTTTAGCCTTACGCTAATCCAAAGTCCCCTCTACTGCAAAATATAAACCGTTTACAAAATCCTTGTATGTTTCCATCTTAGTTAAATGGGGTTTTAGCAATAAAGACATCTACCTCTATAGCAAAACTATTCAGTTTACGCTCTGCGCAGTGTAGCCGCTCTGTAGTGCTATCCAAACAATTGGAAAATTGTCTGGCTTGATCTGGAAGTTTTGAATTACACTTCCAATGGGGCAGGTTATATCTCAAAGTTACATTGGGCATATTCTCCAAAAAGGCGATAAATTTAAATGGAAATATAGGTTATAATTTGACCTAATCTTTATTTTAGAAAAGAGGGAATGTTTATAGGCTTTTTTACAGTTCATAATCTATCAGAGTGAATTAATCTCTGCGCAATCGGATCTTCAATCAATTGATTGGGATCAGATTGATTGCTAACCTTTATAGATTGCAATATATTACTCGCTCCTTCCAATGATGTTGGGGGAATTGATGAAGATGATTTTTCAGAGATATGAGAATTTGGTGAAATCCTGACACTTACCCCCTCAAGATTCGATTGCAGTGGAGGATGACTTCTTGAGAAAGCTAGGATGAATACAATTCACCACTATACCAGTATCAATATGAACAATCAAATACTCTAATCCTTTTTTAAAATATAACTCTATAGGGACCAGACCAATTAGTTCCCAACTTTTCAGTCCACCCACCATGCTGAGAATGAAAGTACATAACATAATCCCCAATCTAGTATTCAGGTAAGAGAGGTTTGTGTTAGTTGCTTCTTTGAGTCTCTCTACGAGTGGTTGTTTCAATTGAATTCATTTCTTGAGCCTGAAGATGGATAATCTCATCAGCCAAATTCCTCATAATTAACTCAGAATTTCCTGGGATGCTTTCCTTAAAGATTTTATGAACACTAGAAGGGACTGAAGGATCCCGCCCATATATACACTTAAATGAGGACATCTTGATAATGCAGTGGTAGCTTATCCAATAAGCAAATAAGGCACTAGGCAAATAAAAATTTTACCAAGTCAGGTCAGTGGATGCCATCTTTCTTAGAATTGAGACCAGGGTCCTATTAATTCGTTCAATAGCCCCATTTGTGGATGGATTATATAGTACAACAAATCGCTGAGTAGTGTTAAATAATTTGGATAGCTCCTGTATAAGTGGCGAGGTGAAATTAATCCCATTATCTGACATAAGGACCTTGGGACACACATGTTGAGAAATGATATGCTGATATAGGAATAACGCTTTAGTCTTAGCCAAAGGGGTAGCAATGGAAATGGCCTCAACCCATTTTGGTTAAATGGTCGACATCTATAATGATATACTGATGGCCATGCAATCCCCAAGTAAAAGGTCCTACAACATCAATGCTGACCACCTCAAACGCCTTAGTTGGGGGAATAACTTGATGTTGATATGTAGGGTTGGTAGTTCCATGACTTTTGCAGATAAGACATGAGTCAAGGGTCTCTCAAATGAGCTCAGTCATGTTGTTCCAATAGTATCGAGTCTTCACCCATTCTTGAGTCTTCTTTAAACTGCTATGACCAACTTGTTCGTGACCTTCCATTACAGCGTGAAATCTAGAGTTGGGATGTAGGAAGGGCAACCACTTAGATTTGACTTTCTTATACAAAGCTCCATCTTGAATCATAGTATCTTTTATAATTGATTTTAGAAAGGCTTGATCCTCTTCAGTTTCTCGATCCCATAACTCAGGTTGTCCAATAAGATTGTATAAACGTTCTTCTTTTTCTAGTTCCAAGGTCAGAATAGGAAGTCAGGACAGCCCATCAGCATTTTGGTGCTGAGCCCCTGAGCGATGAACAATGGAGGTATCATAGTTTTGCAATCTTAAAGCCCAACGGGCCAACCTCCCATCAGGATTCTTCATGTTCTGCAACCATCACAAGGAGGAATGGTCGGTAATAACAGTGAAATGGTTACCATATAAGAAGGGGCGGAAGTGTTTGATTGTTAGAATTACTACCAAACATTCCCACTCAGTAATACTATAATTTTGTTTGTCCTTCAACAAAGTTTTTCTATAGTAAGCAACAGGATGATCATTCTTCTCTTCATCACACTGAGATAAGATAGCCCAAATAGCGACATTGCTTGTATCAGTATGTATAAAGAAAAGCTTATCAAATTGGGGATGTATTAGAACAGGTGCCTTGATCAAGGCAAGATGCAGAGAATTGAATGACTGTTCTTGAGCTAACCCCCACTCGAAGGACACTCCTTTTTGCAACAGGTGAAATAATGGTTCAGCCTTATCAGCAAAGTTGGGAATAAATTGCCGGTAATTGCATGGTCCAAGTTTAACTGACCACAGACTACTAGAGTCTGAGCTTCCTGATAGAGCCAATGAGCAAAGTCTTTGATAGATTCATTCCAGTGGGGCTGTATACCCATAAAAGCCTGTTTCTGGGATAAGGTTTTCTCACTCCCAAATTCTTTGATCAACGCTTCTTTGACCTAAGACCAAGTAGAGCAAGTCATTAAGTGGGGAACTATAATATCCTGAGCCAATTGAGTAATACAATTAAGCAAGTAATTCATCTTTTGGTGATCTGTGGCCTCACTTAATTCCCTTTCATAAAGATAAAGAAAAGAGATAATGCTGCCTTCCCCCAGGGAGTATTTGTCCTTGAATACTGGCTTGAAGCTCATGGGAGCATTAGTGGTCAAAACATGCAATCCAGGTTGTTTGGATTGAGTGGAAACATAAGAGGTGGAATCTGAAACTTGAGAAGAAAATTGAGGGTAAGGACCAACAGCTTCAGAACGAACTTCACTAATCCAATGATTCAAATCAAAATGCCATACTTTCTCATCTAATCGGCAAGATAGCTCAAAAATATGTTCCTGCTGTGCATTGTACTTATTTCCAACGTCTCAATTTCGCTTGGAGCATTTCCCCTTTTGATTCACATGCACGTAGTAAGATATTGGTATCCTTGGCCCATTTTCCCAGATTGATCAATTCATTAGATAATAACTGAAGTGATAAGAGGGGATCAATTGGTACCCCATCGGGGGTTAGGTTAAACTCTTTGGCCAATTTAAAGAACTGTTCACGCAAGTGATTCATCATGTTCAAGATAGAATCGATTTTCTGGTAAGATCCTGAGCGCCCATTGGTGCCTGGTGGTCCCCAGGGTCCATCCACACCTGGGGGTCCCTGAGGCCCTACACTCCCTGGGGGTCCATGGGGCCCATCAGCTCCAGGAGGTCCATGGGGTCCTACACCCCCAAGTGGCCCACGAGGTCCTTCAACCCCAGGAGGGCCCACATTCCCAGAGGCTTTCTCTACTTCATTAACTCAAAACTGAATTCCTGAGTACATTTGTTCCAATTGGAAGAGGCGGGTTCTAATTTCCTCCTCCATTGATTGGCTACGCTCAGAGAGCTGGGAAATACCCTCTCTCCATTCTTTTTAAATCTCCTGAACTTTCTTGGGAAACTGTACATCAACAAAATCAGACATCCCATAATCAAGATGAATGAGCTGCTGATTTACTTCATTGAGGAAGGCTTGATTATTAATGATAGCATCACAATTATCTTAGCTAAATTCAGAGGCTGACTTGAAAAATTTGGAAATATAATTATTCAAGGATTGGAGTCCTTCTAGCAAATTTAGCATCCCTTGGTGGTGCATTCCAACTACAGGTAATAAATGGTATAAGGTAGGATGTACAAGTGGTGCAAATATTGCTTGGGGCCAATTCCAGGCATTTGAGAGGTTTGCAGCACTTATTGCAATATAGAAGGTACTGCAATAGATCAAGCTTGCGTGGAACAGATTCAGGGATTAAGGAACCTTCAAGCAATTGATATATAATATTTTGTAAAGCCTCAGGCGGTATTTGAAAGTCTGATATAAAACTTAAGTTAAGATTATAAAATTCCAAGTTAGCCCAAAATTCCAACCTGGAGGGTAATCTTGGGATTTGGGCTCCAGTTGAACATACCCATCATAAAATACTGCCTTGTCTTGGTCTTGAGCTTCGTCAGGTGAAAAATGAGAATCCATGGTAGTGACAGCTGTCACTGGTGCATAACTCAGAGTTCCCCTGTAGTGAGCACCAGTCTGGAAGTTTTGAATTACACATCCAATGGGGCAGGTTATATCTTGAAGTTACACTTGGCGGATTCTCCAAAAAGATGATAAATTTAAATGGAAATATAGGTTATAATTTGACCTAATCTTTATTTTAGAAAAGAGGGAATATTTATAGGCTTTTTTACAGTTCATAATCTATCAGAGCGAATTAAACTCTGCGCGATCAAATCTTCAATCAATTGATTGGGATCAGATTGATCGCTAACATTGATAGATTGCAATATATTACTTGCTCCTTCCAATGATGTCAGGGGAATTGATGAAGCAGATTTTTCAGAGACATGAGAATTTGGTGAAATCCTGACACTTGACAACCAACCAAGTGCAGTTGGTGGAAGGCCTTGTCAAGGTGATCAATCTATACTCTTATTTTCTTAAAAACATTTTTTGCACCTGAAGTAATGTACCCAGGACAAGTTTTAGTTCTGCATATTGGGATAACTAAATAAATTGGGTAGTATCTTCTCAAGTTGAACCTGTCGCACTATTGCTTGGCAAATAGGATTTCTTAGCGTGTTGATCAATGGTCCCCCTGTAGTGAGCACCACTGGTATAAATTTGGTGATATAGTCAATATCTGCTGAAAGGGCTGCGCAGGGCTGAGCCCAATGAGCAACAGACAAAAGATATGAAGATAGTGGTCTACAAATTAAATGTAATAAATTTTAAGATAATATGAAGCAATACCTTTGGCCACACTACTTTATCTATTATAAAACAATTAGAAGATTCTGTCTTCTCTTAAATCCCTATTCTTCCTAATAACCATTCTCTTCCTCTTTCTTCTAAAGAGACCCCCTTCTTGTATTCCCATCCCACTCATATCTTTGTCACTTTGGTCAGATCCAAGCCTTTGGCTTAGCTACTAATCATTCACCAGAACTTTTTGGTTCCACCTCATCATTGAGGCTCTGACAAAATTCACTCTGTTTGATAAACTAAATTCACCTCTATTGACTTGCTTTAAGTTGACATAATTGAATATCCACGTTTGAATCTCCTTACAGCAAATAACATACAATCCGTAGAACTAAAGATGATTTATTGCCCAGTCATACCAATTTCTTTACAATTCCAATTTATAGCATGATAACAGATGACCACCAGTGCTATATTCAGTTGTAACTTAGAAGCTGCTTAAAACCTATTTTTAAACAATATTAGAGTAGATTTTAGTCTTTGGTCAATTTTTAGGGCTACTTGGTAGGGCAAGGTTATAATGCGATGACTCCATATAAGACTGAAGCAATAATCTCTTATCTAAACCAAGATTACACTAGATGTCCATAGTTTCTTATAATTACAATATTTGCAGTGTTTTTTATAATTTTCAATTAAAATCCCCCTTATATCCTCATGTTTGATAGATTCAGTTTAGATGTACACATAGGCAAGTCTAACATATAATTTCCTCAAAAAAAACTTTATATTAGCCCACAGTAATACCAATTCTGGACCATTTAAACAATTTACATTGTAAATGGTATATAGTATTTTATTGTGGATGTTTTACTAAGGAGGAGGATACTATGATACATTTAAATATATAATTGCTAGAATATGTAGCTCATGTAGTGCAACCATACAATATGAAAAAGAAAATCCAATATTTAAGGCTTTAAAGCACTGGGAGAAGTACATGGTTAGAGCCATATACTCTTCATATTGCTCACAAAACACAAAGCTTAACTGTTCACAAAAACCAATAATAACCAATGATATGCTTGCAGGGCTCTCACTTTTCATACTATAATTTGAATACTTGGTATATAATACACTTTGACCATATTCCAGGATGCTTTAAGATGGAACCCTGACCATCCCAAGAAAAAAAATTAGAAAACAACATTCAGATACTAATAATATTGGCTTTAACCATATTCTTTTCTTACTAATGGCATCTTAACAAAATTAAGCGATTGTATAGCAGTTTTGTACAATTTAATATGGTTGCCTATAATGCCTTTCTAATCACATTTTTTAAAAAGCACTCTAATCTAAGCTACTCCATCATAGTGAACATCCTTTATTATATACATCAGTCATAAGTAACCAAAAAATTAAGAATTTAAAACATATAGTATTATCATGACCATCTTATGGCTGACCACCCTTAAAGGCAAAAGAAGTGGATGGCTATCCTTTTTTATATATGACTTGAGTTCAAATGAATGTTACATACTACATTTCAGGTTGTGGGTTTTGTTGCTTAACTAAGACCTGCTGATGTTTACCCAAAAGACTTCTACAACAGCTAAAAACCTAGAACTTGGAAAACTTTTGTTAATAATAATATTGATCACAAAATTCATAAGATTCTAATACTATTTAGTGATTCCTCATAGGTTAAGAAATTTGACATACTTTATACAACTAGTACCATTGTCATAGATGTGCCACATACTTAATATGATGAACGCTTTTCTTC
This sequence comes from Massospora cicadina, assembly GCA_022478985.1. NCBI lineage: Eukaryota > Fungi > Entomophthoromycota > Entomophthoromycetes > Entomophthorales > Entomophthoraceae > Massospora > Massospora cicadina. The sequence continues at coordinate 37,425 of JAKSZP010014787.1, forward strand.
ACTATTACATTTCTAAATAGATGTTTACAAGTAATGATTTCAGCATACATCAAAATTTTTGAGACCAGATACAGATGGAATTCAAGATCAAGAGCTTGTTTGTTTACATTATACTACCATTAAATTAATGATCAAAGAGAACATTTAACTTAAGTTTATTAGGCATTAACTATAGTGATATATCAGTATGGAGCATAATTAGCTGTATTTTTTATCGTAAAAAGTTTTCTTGTATTAGCCAGAGCCATAGTTTCACATTGATGTTCCCATTTAAACCTAACTACAGTTTTGAAATATAAAGAAACTCCCTATCATAGAAATTGTTTGACTTGTATTGGGAAATTTTTGGGTTTATTGTGATGCACTCAAAATAACAGTAATGTCAAGGCAATCTGGATAAGATGAACCATACTTACAAGAATTCTGTGGGTTATGGATGATTTCTGGGAAAACCACATGAAAAAGTGTGTAAGTCATCTTGATGCTTACAACATACAAGTTCAAGTATTTTTAAATTTTGAATACATAAAAAAGGTTCTATAAGGTAATCTAAAATTGTGAGAACATTGCCTAATGCCTAAAGCTTCCACCTGCCTGGAATAATCAAGGTATTTATATTGGTCACTGTTCCATAAGGAGGATAGTGCCTCATTAAATCACTAATGAACATTCTTAGCCTGACTCCTATTGAGAGATGATGAAACCAGGAGTATGAATTAAAAAATAGTAAAAATGTGAACTCCATGATAAATTACATACATAATCAAATATGTAGTCTATCAGTTGGAAAGAGCAAATGTAAAATAAAATGGATCCTAAAAGCTTGAGCACATTAATCACTAGATTTCAACAAGGATGAGAAAAGCACCACAGAGCTATCTTCTTAAGGCGATGATACTAGGGCTGCTCATATAGATAGGTATTGGAAACTAGCTAATTACTAATAAATATCAGTGGAAGATTGGTTTTATATAATTTTGGAGCTCTAGTGAAGAACACTCTCTGAGACTCAATGCTTTCACTATAAGAGACGCAATGGGAACTATCCTTGAGACCCAATACTATGACCCTTGGTTCTCTGAAGATGACCGTCTTAAGCCCAGAGATTCATAGATATTGGAACATCCATTACTTAAAACTTGTCAATTCTAATACATATCATCAAAAAGTTTAATTGTCCATTACCCAACCTAATTAAACCATCAAATTTATAGTTAGTATCTAAGGCATAGGTTTTTCCAAATTGTCTCAGATGCCTTGCCCTGATTAGAATTATAGTCAATTGAAGTAATATAATCTGAAGTTTTCTATATACTGATATCATACTTATTAAAAAGGTAAAATCCACAAAATCTAAAATTCTAAAATAGTATGATCATTTAGTATAAGATTATAAATTCCCGAGCCAAGTATGGTATATATAGACAGCTTTTTACCTTGTCTCCCTACAGTTATAATCTTATCCCTAAATTACACATATATCATTGTGTTTTCCTTTTATTAAAATTTTTATACTTAGATAAATTAAAATGGGGATTTAGACATGAAAATTATTTAATGTAGAGTAACTTTACATTAAAGGTTATTATGAGCAATTCATGATAAATTTACTGTCACTAATATCAATATTATTTATATAATACAACCTCTCTGGCATACCTTATTTAATAGTGCCAAATTAGGTTTAGTATACTTCACTACGCTCAGTACAGTTATAGCCAATATACTAAACATTTTCCCCTACTGACCTATGACTATTATCATTATGTGCCTTATCTGACTGGTGCTCATCTTTATATAGAACCTTGCACATGGTTCACCTGAGCATGCACTAACTTGTAAAGGACATTCTCATCCCACTATAGGATGTGACACTCACCAATGGAATTCATATTTTAGTATATAGATGAGATTATATTAAAAAATATTGCAATACACAATAAGTAGATTTACTAAGTAGCGGTCTTTTAAAGTTATTAGGTTAAGTGTATAGTACTAAATTATTTCAAAGTAATACCATAACTAAAATTAAAATATCTGGACTTATATATAATTATAGCTTCATAGATTATGACTAAAGTTTACTTATACTATATGTGGTTATCTAGATACTAACAGACAGATATCCTTTAGAATTATTAATGTTTAGGTTTGATACTATTAATGATGTACCCAAACTGGATTATTGTATGTAGTATTAGTCAATCTAACGTAGAAATGGTTATAAGGAGTAATAACTTTGTCATAAGTAATATACCTTTTTATCATATGATTAGTTATTGATAAAACTAGTAGTTCTTGTCAAACAAACAGCAAGTTAATTTTAGACCAGCCTGCCAATTTAAGTGCTGCAACACCCAAATGGCAACCCCTAATTCCAGTGGCACTGCTGCTGGTACAACAGTTATGTAATCATGAAGGAATTCCGCCATTTTGTACCCATGAGCCATAATCATGTATAGACATCTAGCAAGGTACCAGGTGAACACAGCCATAAACCCCAAGGGTTGTTTTTAATATAGATGGAAAAGGCAACTCATTTTAAGCATAAACTTAGAATTTGGTAAGACATTTTTATTGGAAAAATAAGAAAGAAAATTGACCAACAATTTTCTCAGTGCAATGCCACTGATTTTTTAGTGTTTGATTGGTAGTGGGTCAAAGCAAGGATCAGGCCCCTTAAATTTGACTTAACCCAACAAATCTTGGGGGAGGGGGCGGATAATTTTAATTGGAACTGACATCAAAGGATTTGGTGGCAGGTTGAGTCATAATCAGTTTGTCTGAAAATGCCTGGACCAAAGCTTGACTGCATTTATGTCAGTTGGCACAACAGCGTCTGGACTGACGGGCAACAAGAATTCCCCAAGGGCCACCTCACATAGGTGCGGTCCAAATTGGTTGTAAATGGGTTTGGGATGGCCAACCCGCAAATGCCTGGTTGCTGAGGCGTTCATTCAGCTAAATGAGTTGTCAGGCACAACTTTCAGTTCTTGAACTGGGGGTTTTTAATTATTGGTGACAATCCATGATAACTTTAAATGGAATTTGGCAATGGTGATCATATTACTTGATGGCTCAATGTCATCCATGATTCCATCTAATGAATTTATATTGTTTCTTTCTGAATATTGGTTTTCTGATCTTTGGGCTTCATTACTATTAGTTTTGAACCTTTCATCTTCTATTTGGTAATCTTAATGAAGATTTCCTCAATTTGGTGGACAAGTTTGGCAGAGGTGAGTATGGGTACCAGGGGAGGATCCTTATAGAGAGTGCTGTTACCCAGCGCTCATCTACCACATGATTGAGGTTGCCCTGGGTGACAAGGGGTACAGCCGTCCTCTTAGGACCCTACTTGTTTGGAAATGGGAAATGCCCAATCTATGCAAAGGGGATGTTCCCCTGGACTTACATTATCCTTTTCTTTTTATCAAAGGAGGGCGCCACCACTGGTAAACTTCATGAGGGCTACATTTTTGTGCGCCTTGGGCAACTTGATTGCTATTAAAGTTGCAACTTTTGGGGGGACAGGTGCATCAGGATGGGACTCATGGAATGCCTCAACCAGTTCCATGCAATTTTTGCAATCATGGGCCTTGACCCAACTGTTCTCATAATCCAGATAACCCTTCCATGTGACGAGATACTAAACTGATCTTTAAGATTTGTGAAACGCTAAGATGTTTTCCACCTTGGCATCCTCCGCATCCTCAATTACTACTGGCTCAGGATCATAGGGAATGATCCCCTTGAATGGGGACAACTGAGATACGTGAAGATGGGGTGCTGTTTCTAATGAGCTGGCAACTTTAATTGGAAAGCACATCTCCCAAGTCTTCCCCCACCAAGTAGAGACCTAAATGTTTGCTTGCAAACTTCTGGGAAAGAGTCTGCATCCGCAAATGGTGCATATATAGCATAACATATGAACCCACCACTATGTTGTGGCCAGGAAGCCGTTTTTGATCCGCAAACTGCTTGTAATCATTAATAGCTTTTTTGAGATGCTCCCATACTAAGGACTGGGTAGATCAAATGTGCTCAGCACGATCTGCGGCAGCTGGGACCTCTGTATGCAGACAGGGACTGAATGAAGTGATGGATTATAGCCAACGTTGCTTCATAGGGAGAAAACCCCATAGAAGCGTGAGTACCATTATTGTAGGCAAATTGTGTGAGGGGAGGTCATTACCCAGGTATCCTGTGAAGCCGCAGCGTAACAGTGCAAATTCTGTTCCAAAATTTTGTTAACCCGCTTTGTTTGACTATTGAAACTGGGGATGATATGCTGTGGAATGACAGGGGGTGATTTTTAAGATGGATAAAAGATAAATTCCAGAAACGTGCAGTAAACTGGGGCCCATGGTCACTGATGATCTCCTGCGGGTCCCAAACATAGAAAACACATGGTGTACAAAGAGATGAGTGGTCTCTTCTGACATAATTGCGGAAGAGCATGGAATAAATAAGGAAACTTAGTAATCTGATTGACCACAAACCATCACCGCCATAAATCCATTTGAACAGGGAAGTTCCACAATAAAATCCATGGACACCAATGTCCATGGACCCTCCGCCTGTTGTAAAGGATGAAGAAGACCCTTCCTTTCTGATCAATCTGACTGGGCCCATGCACGAGTAACACAATTGGTGATCCAGGCTGGTACTTCCTTTGATAAACCCGCCCAATTAAAAGTCCACTTGATCAACTCAGTACATTTCTCATTACCCAGATGGCCAATTGTGGGAAGGTCGTGATGTGCCTGAAACATCTCAGCTCTGAAGAGAGTTGTAACCCAACCCTGCGACCAAAAATAAATGAAACCCTCCATCAAGGAATATAGTGAATGTTTGTGAGTTTGAAGGGACAATTGGTCTGATAACTCCACTCCTTTGGGGCATGTCATTTGAGCTGCTAAAACCCGTTAATAAGCAGAGCATTAGGAGCTAAGTCTACTGATGCAACCCATGCATTATGATAGATAAAATTTGGGTGTTGGGGATCATGGCAACCAGATCACTTCCTCCGAGTCTGTGGGTCAATGAGCTGGGTTGCAGCTAAAGAAATTGGGAGCACATTTAACGTACCTTTCACAATTTCATTTTTAAGATTGAAGCTGCATAAATCCCAATAGGTATTAGCTTGCATATGTGCCAATTTCTGTGGCTTGCAAAAATACAGAAGAGCTTGATGGTCTGTAAGCACCATCAACTCATGCTGGGCGCCCTGTAACAGATACCACCAATGAGTCAAAGCCATGCTAAAGCTGCCAACTCCTTATCGCATATGGCCCAGAATTGCTCAGTAGAGGAGAATCTTTGGGAAAGTAAGCAACTGGATGTTCTAAACCATTGTGCTCCTGGAGTAGAACTGCTCCCACTGCCACAGATGAAGCATCGCATGCAATGATATATGGTTTAAAGGGGTCTGCATGTTTTAGGATGGGGGTGATAAGAGCACCTCTTTATTTTGACTTGAATGCCTGTTGGCACTTGGGTGTCCAATGAAAGGGTACATTCTTATCTGTGAGGGGTGGAGTGGAGCGACTAACTGGAAAAGGGCTGGAAAAAACTTCTTCAGGAAAATGATGGTGCCCAAGAAACTTCTTAGTTGTTTTTGTTGGAGTTGGCCATTTGTGGATGGCATCCAACATATTGGGGGAATCGCATAACTATCTTTTAGGACCAGGTTCGAGAAAGGTAACTTCCTCCTTATAAAACTCGCATTTTGAAGGCTTGACAAACAGGCACGCAATGTGCAAAGCAGCCACGACTGCTTCCAAGTCTTTAGCGTGTTGTTCAGTAGTTGGTGAGTGAACCAAGATGTATCAATATATGTGACCGCGCAAGTAAACCAGAGGTTGCCCAGCACATTATCAATCATTATTTGAAATGTGGCGGGCGTATTCTTCAACCCAAAGGCATTATGTGGAATTGAAAGATACCTTGTTTTGTCCTAATTGCGTTAAATCATTCTTGACCTTCCATTACCCGTATTTGGTTGAAGGCATTAATGAGATCAGGCTTGATGAACATATGGGATTTAGTGATCACTTGACTGATAGTTTGCTCAGGGGCAAAGGGTAGGGGCCACTCACTGTAATTTTGTTTATGTGTCCGTAATCCATGCAGGGACGGAGGGAACCATTGGCCTTCTTGGCAAAAACGATGGGAGAAGCAACTGGTGATGTCTATTCAAATAACCACCATTTTTTAAGCATATTTCCAACCAGGTGTTAAAAGCAGCCTCCTCCTCCACTGTGTGTGGATGCAAGGGGTATTTGATGTTCACTGACTGTACCGTTGTTCAGTATCTTAAGTCAAATTTAGTGTGAGAGGAAAATGGTCCACCTTCTCAGAACTAAAGATACTTTTATAGTGCATCAATTCTTTAGAAAATCAGATGGAAGGCCCACAGGGAAACAAGGGAAGTGATGGAGCTACAGCCTTGGGTTTTATTAAGGGTATTAACTAAGGAAAATTCTCCCTACATTTGATCATTAACAAATGACAACATATTTGACTTCAAGTAAATTTTAACATGTTGCCAGTGCCACCATCCGACCCCCAAGATTACCAGAAAAAACCAAGTTTATCATTTCTGAGAACTGATTGCAAAAGCTAAACTGATGTACTGAGAAAGGTACCAGCTGACGGACTAGATATGAGGTCTGGGAGGCTGATGAAGCAACCATCACTAAAGGACCTAGGTCTAGGTCAAGCTTCAATTGTTGGGCTAGCTCAACACTCATAAAATTGCCCGCAGCCTTAGTATCCACCAAAGCCTCAAAGGAACATGGTGAGACCCAATACTAATTTTCATGGGCAATAGAAAGTAGGCAAGATTCTATTTATGGGCAGCTGTAGTTGAATCTGTCAATATGGAAGAGATGGTGAGGGATTAGGGGAAACCACTAGGTTCATAGCAGAAGTAAACCCTCCACAATTCAGAATTCCAGAAAATACTGACATGGCATGATGGCCACTGTTGGTCATTTGCCCTCTCATCTGAAAAATAAGAATGTTTTAGGTCAAATTCAGCCAAAAAGGGGAAAGGTTGGTCATTTGTGATTCTCTGATGCCATTAAGAGCGATTTTAACAATAATGTCGAAGTTATTGGCCAAATGATTCTGGATGATTCTTAGTGGAACCCCATTAATTGGAGTAACATTTGTTTGAAACCTGCAAGGGCAACTAATGTAAAATCTAGTGGTCACATTTCTCCAATCCTATGATAGACCATAGGGTGACCATTGGAAGATACGCCCCCAACTACCATCAGGTCCTTCAAGGCACCTATGTGGGGACCACTCTTTTATAGGCGTGGTGGAGGTCCCCCAAGGTAAAAGTATTTTAACTAGTGGCGATTGATTAAAATACATTGAAACATTACCACATGGATACACTTGGCCCCAAAACCTCATCCCAACTATTGCTCTGACCCAAAATAGTAACTCAAATTCCCACGATCTGATAGGAGAGCATACCATATTTCCTAATTTGGAATGCTCAAAGCTATTCTGAAACTATCCTTAAATTCCCTCTGACCCTTGAAATAGTATAAATATTGATTGGTCAAATATCAAAAAAGGATCGCTTTTCCTTTAGTACCTCAAATCCTAATAAAAACTCATAAAAATCTAAGTTTAAATAGTAGTATATTTATAATCTATATTAAAGCTTTTGTGGAATCCAGCGGTGTATGCAACAGCGAGCACAAGAGAGCTGGATTTCTACAGCTGCAGCAACTATGGGATGTGGTTTGGACAATTTGAGAGACACTAGGATATTATGTCCATAGTAAAATTTTTTCACAACCTGAACTAGCTAGGGAAAAACCATTGCTACGCCCATATCAATGATAAAGGCGGAAATGGTTAGGAATGTTGTTTGGTCAATTATTTTAAGCAAACAGCAAGTCATTTTAGACCAGCCTGCCAGTTCAATTGCTGTAACACCCAAATAGCAAACCTGAATGCCAGTGGCACTGCTGCTGGTACAATGGTTATGGAATCAGGAAGGAAATCCGCCATTAAGTACCCATGAGTCTTACTCATGTATAGACATCTAGTAAGGTACCAGGTGAACACAGCCATAAACCTCAAGGATTGTTTGTATAAAGATAGAAATTGCAGTGCAGTTTTAAGCATAAACCTAAAAAATGGTTAAGGGATTTTTATTGGAAAGATAAAAAAGAAAATCAACCAACAATCTTCTCAGTGCAATGCCAATGATTAAATATTGTTTGATTGTTAGTGGGTCAAAGCAGGGATCAGGTCCCTTAAGTTCGACCTAACTTGGCAAATTTTTGGGAGAGAAGGTGGATAATTTCGATTGGAACTGACATCAAAGGATTTGGTGGCAGTTTGATTCACTATCAGTTTGTCTGAAAATGCCTGGACTGATGCTTGACTGTGTTTATGTCAGTTGGCATGCCAGAGTCTGGCCCAATGGGCAACGGGAATTCCCCAGGGCCACCCCACATAGCAGCAGTCCCAATTGTTTGGAAATGGGTTTGGGATGGCCAACCCGCCTATGCCCAGTTGCTGAGGTGTTCATTCAGCCAAAAGAGTTGTGTTGGGTGCAACTTCCAATTATTGAACTGGGGGTTTCAAATTATTGGCAATAACCTTCAATGATTTTGAAGGGAATTTGGCAACGGCAATCATATCACTTGATGGCTCAATGTCATTTGTGATTCCAGCCAATAATTCTTTTATTGTCTCTTTCCAAATATTGGTTTTCTGATCGTTGTTCTTCATTACTGTTAGCTTTGGACTTTTCATCTTCTATTTATTAATCTTGATGCAGATTTCCTCATGTGGTAAAAAAAGTTTGGCAGAGGTGAGTGTGGGTACTGAGGGAGGAATTCTTAGAGGGAATGCTGTTACCCAGTGCTTGTCTACCATGTGAGCGAGGTCACCATGGGTGACAAGGGTACAGACACCCTCTTAAGACCCTTCTTGTTTGGGAATGGGAAAATCGCCCAATCTACACAAAGGGGACGTTCCTCTGGACTTGCAGTTCTAAGAGAAAATAAAATTTATAATATTTTATCTAAAACTAAATGACTAATTAACTATATAGTAAATCAATTAACTTAGGCTATGGCTTTATATAAAAGTCAAATTAAATAATTTATAATTATTTTTTGGATGTATAATATATAATCAATATAAAGTTTAAACTAAATAGTAATTTATCTCTAACAATAAATGGATAAATGTCTATCATAAGAAATAAGTGCCCTAAAGCACTTTAAATCATTACTAATGAGTTAAGCTATCCAAGGGTTAGATATTACTAACTTCTTATATAATAACTAGTGGAGCTACCTGGTGATGCTCAGGTTTTACTAATATCAGCCAATTTGAACTGGTTAATTTAGGATCTATATTATAGATATCATGAAATCGCTTACTCATTACCATTGAACATATCAAACTGATTGATCACCAACTCCTTACCTAATACAGGTGAACCTATCAAGTTAACTAAAAACCACAAAGTACTTAGCTAAACCCAAATGAATTTATCAAATTACTCTAATACTATCAAACTACTTGACAAAGCCAAAGAACCTATTGGATCAACCAAAACCCATCAACCACTTAGCTAAAACTAATTGAATGTAAGAAATAACTAAAATTTTCCAAAACCTCAGCTAAATAAAAACAAGTTTATTAATTCAACCAAAATTTACCAACACTTGGCTAAATCCAATCTAAATACTAAATCAATAATTTACCACCAGCCTTTCACCTAAAACAATTATATTGACTAAATTAACCAAAAAGCAATGACCACTCAGCCAATTAAAATTAGATCTATTATATCAATCTTTTACCATTAAACTGCTAAACAAAACATCTCTAAATGTAAGAACATTATGTGTGATGCATGGTGGCTCCCCCTTTTGGGTTGGGTACCACTAGTGCTAAAAAATAAAAAAACATTGTATATATATAACAGATCATCTTTTAAACTACTAAACCAAATTCAACCTAACTTAGAACAGATATTTTATAAATTAGGGTAAACAACTTAAACAGGTATTTTAAAGGAGGATACCCCAGTGGTATAATATGGACTCACTACCACTGCCTCCCTGAGTTTGATCCTGGTAGATAAACTTTGGGTAGGTGATGACTATGACTATGTTGTATTTGTGCACCAATGCCCTGACAAAATACCAAATAGCATGGCAGTCCATGGAGTTCCTGGCCTATCATATGCCATGAGTAGACTTTTTTCAGGTTTTATCCTCCTTTCCCATTTCTTTGATTCCTTAATCAGTGCAGTATCATCCCCAGGCCAGCCCACCTCAAATAAAATTTAACTTAAACAGGTAATTTAAAGTCATAATGAGAAAAATAAAAATAAAGTAGTTTTTAAAAAATGAATGGATGATAAATGGTTATTCTAACATATCCTTTTGGGTAGGGGATGCTTATAACTGTGTTGGCATTGCATGTCAATACCCCAAACTGAGATAGCAAATAGCAGGTGGTCCATGAAGCTCCTGGCCTATCAGAGCACTGCGCATAGAGATTTTCAGGTTTTATCCTCCTTTCCTATTAATTTGATTCACTATCAATTGGTGCAGTATTGTCCCCAGGTCAGCCCACATCAAATGAATTTTAAATTTATAATACATATAGCTAACATATCCTAACGTATAAGTACTTAAATTGAACTCAACGGAAAACTACTTAAAAATGCAGTACTTACCATCTTATTGTAACAAATGAGATTAATATGTTCGTTGCATTTTGATTTGGGTTCAGATTTTCTGAATCCAAATCAATTTGTTTAAAAAGATTTTTGGTGTTTGTCAGGTTTGGGCGCTGGGTTGTGCCACACATGAATTATTGATTAGGCTCTTGCGAGCCTAATCAATTTTAGGCGAGGCCCCAGAAGGGTGACCTTTAAGATTGTTCCTGCATAATTCCAAATTTTGTTCTGTTTTTCTCTCCCTCTCAATTTCCACTCTCAAGGGGTTTTCCCCTGGTGGCCTTTTGGCTGTCCTTACCTTATCTTACCTGATAATCCATGCACAACAAGTTTTGATGTATTAACAAAAACTTGGGATTTTGGGGCTTGATCTCCCTCTAAAAACCTGTTTTTTATTTAGTGTTTGTGGCATAAGATTATTGGGATCCTTTTTGTCCATGACTCTTTATTCAATAATAAAAAATAAGCTTATTTTTGGGGTTTACAACCTCATATCCTTATTTCATCTTTGCCTCTCTTCTTTTCCCCTAATTCTGAGGATTACTACTGTTGGGATTCGACCTGCTCCCAACCAATTTTATTCAAATTTCCCTACTTCCAATACCTCTCCAAATTTTCCTCTAATGGAGCATTATTTTCCATCCCCTAATTGATTTGTTAAAAAAAAGCCTGCTGTCATCTCCCCACCTGATCAACATCAGGATGCTGAAGATCTTGCCAGTGGAGGACATTGCTATCCTGAAAAGATTAAGAGGAAAACCTCGCCTATAAATATCCACGCCTTTGCTTAAATAAAGTTATGTTTTTATCTCCAATCCCTTCTTATTTTTATTTATTTCTAGAGCCTCTGATCAGCAAGCGCTTCTCCAGCCATCAGTTTCACCAGTTTTATTACAATAGGTCCCTCGACACCTAATCTCCAGCTTATAGTAAGTTACTGGCCCCTAAATTTAGGATTCCCAGCTCTCCGCGCTGTCTGCTTGCTGCGGGACATTTTATCCTATCCATTTTGTTATGCTTTGGAGGAACTCTTGCCCTCAGCTACCCTATCCCAACAAAATAATTGGTGCTTTCTTCCAGGTACTCTCCTGAGCTACCTGGTGAATAAATATACCTCACAATGGATGATTCTCGCCAAGACTCTACTTGGCCACTTACTGAAATATCTATCGTCGCCCAATGGGTAACCTCTAATGGAAATCGTGACCCTGAGAACAACGAACCCAATTTTATGCAACTCTGTGCTATGTTCTTTATCTCTATTCCAGCCTTAGAACCCCAAAACTATTGTTTTCAGCCTACAGGTGTTACTAATACTATTAATTGATTACTTCTAGGTGCCTTATCCCGGAGATTGCTCCCATCATAACCAAGCCTCTGCAGTTCCTGATAATATGCAAGTGCTATATGAATCTGCCACCTTATCTGGCTCCAAAGTAGGAGTATCTCGCACAGAGCAATATTTGTAACAGTTTGCGCACCCCGCCATTCACCATTTAGTCCAAATGATGGGGAACCATCAGGAAATCTTGAGACAGTTTACCTTGTCACAAGAGTTACACTCCTATCTTTTAGATTACTACAACTCAGCTTCTTCGTTCATAAGGGATAACCGTGAGCTATTCTTGAAAATTGCACTTAACTTATCTCTATTCAAAATCAACTTTCCCAATTGGATGTGGGAGTGGCTAGCCTTCTTCGCGAGGAAGTAGCTACCTGATTTACTGAGACTACCACAATTATTGATAGTCAGTTGCAACAAGCCATTACCAACCTCACCAGCCAACTCAATGCGTTTACTGAACAAACTCTGAATGAATAAGCCAGATTGAATCAACAATCCAACCAGCGTTTAATGTCTCAAGCATGCCCAAGATTCCAGGGCCCCCTGGCCCTGTGGGTCCCCCAGGCCCCCTGGGGAGCAATGATCAGCTGGTCCCACAGGAGTGATGGGGCCCCCTGGTTGGGATGGAAGTGAAGGGCCACCTGGGCCAACTGGCCCCCCTGGATATGGGCATCCTGGTCCATGTGGGCCCCCTGGGCCTCCTGGTCCTCTGGGTCCAACTGTGCACTTATGTTCACCTCCAGAGGACCATTCCTCAAATAGCCGCCTTCTTACTCTTGAATGAAACCTTGAAAATATTGCTCAAAGCTGTTGGCTATCTTGCTCTGTAGAACCTATTGATCCAAACCTTACTGTTGATGCAATCAAGGAAGGGTTGGATAACTCTTACCATCTTTACATTCTCTCCCAATGACGATTTAGCTCACCAAAAAGAAAAAATTATTAGATTGGAGCAAGACAATTATGAGTTCTGATCCCTAGTTCAAAATCTACATGTCAAAATGGAATTAATATGCAATGAACTTCAACAAAAAGCATCTACTGAGTCCCTAATTGCCCAAATTGGGGATCTTCAAGATGATCTGAACCATTTTAGACAACAAGATGATTTAAATCGAAATTCTGTGCCTCCATCTGAATCTGAGCTATCCAAAATCAATTGAATTAGCCCAGTAGGCGTTAATGTTATTTCAGCTCCCGCGGGGACTATGTTTAGACCTTCTTTTAAATACAATTTCACCATGGGGAAGGAAGCATTGCTTCATTTCTATATATTTATAAGAATGCGATGGAGGAAGCTCCTGATTAACAAAAAGTTAAATACTTACCCTCTTGCCTTAGTAGATCTGCCCAAGAAATTATGGTACCCCGCCTCATGAGATGCAGCTTTTGGGCTGAGGTGAAGGCTGCGCTTATTAAAGAATTTGGTAGTGATCTCACCTTGGCAAATCAGAAGCAGACCTTTATGAGTATTAAGTTAAGACATGGCGAATCTCTCGCTGAGTTTGCTGCTAGATTCTATGCTGAGGCTCAAACAATGGTAACTAATAACTACCTTACTCTCGACGATGCTGTTGTTGCCATCCTGTCCACTTTAGATTTTAACCCGCAGCTCCATCTTCACATGACTTCAGTTAAACGAAATTTCACTTCTATTTTAGATATTAAGGAGGCCCTTCTTGAAATTCCTACCTCTGTAGTTACTGCCGCTCCTGCTTCTGCTTCAGCCTCACATCCTCAAATTCATGTGGTGAACAACAATGAGTCTGGAAAAAATTGAGCTCGACCCAACTGCACCTATTGTGGTCATCGCAACCACACCGTTCAGCATTGTTGGACAAAAATGGCTGAAGAGAAAGCAAAAGAGGGGTCAGCATAGGGCGAGAGGCTCCCTATGCTGACAACTTTACTGCGCCTCGAGAACAATCAGTCCATACTGTTTCCACTGACTTTGTTGGCCCTAGTGCTCCTGAAGAGGAAACCCCTATTGAGCCTTTCGTTGATATTAAACCTATCAATATTTCTTCTTATCCTCTTTCTAAGTCAGCCCCTGCAGCTATATATTCTATCCCAGCTCAGTGGGGAGTGACAGTAACCCATATTGAAGCGGTGGTTCACAAGGTGAAGGTTCTTGCTATTGTTGACTCTGGCTCTCTGATTAACATCATTTCTTCTCGACTAAATGGAAAAATTAAGATTCAGCCTGATCTTAACCATTCATCAGAATATGGGACCGCTGGTACTGCATATGCTCGAGCTATAGGTGCTTACTCCCACTTGCCCCTAAAGTTAGGCGGCCTACAGCTCTCTATCCCTGCTGTAGCCTTGGATAATAATAGCTATGACCTCCTATTGGGCACTGGGTTTCTTATGGAACATGCTGCCATTATTAATTTTAAGGATAATTTCATTTCTATATTAGGATACCATGTCCCTTTACTTTTAACTTCTGCTCTCAAGGAAAAAGGGAAGTGGAAGTTGAGGATGTGCCTGCTCAGGTCTCCTGATTCCGTTGAGCATTTAGAATATTGTGTGTTGGGGTCCAAAGTTAAGTTGCTCCCTCCCATGGTCGAGGCTGAGGAGGGGATGCCTTTACATTCTCCCCAAGTCCTTACCATACCTCCGCAGGCCCAAATCCTGGTAGACACTGGGATCCAGTTGGTTCCCCCTCCTAATCATTTGCTCAAGATATCTATTTTACCTAACCCTTCTGTATTTGAAGCTCTCCCCTGTCCAGGGGTTTTAGATCCCGCTTATCAAGGCACTGTCACTGTTCTTTTAGCCAACCTCTCCTGGTCTCCTAAAGTCATTGAGCTGAACCAACCTATTGCTTACGTCCGCCTCTTACCTTATGACCAGGTGATGGGGGTTCATGGCGTTAGGACCCTTCATGACTTTGGTTTAGAGGAGCCTCCTGTTGTTGCTGCAGTGCCTGTACAAATTGGTTCTGATTTGTCAGCTGAGCAAAAAGCGGCTGCCAAAGCTTTGATCAATGAGTATTCAGATATTTTTCTTAAGCCCTCACAATTATGGTCATATGCAAGGCGTTCAACACCAGGCCAATACTGGAGATGCTGCTCCTTTTTGCTCTCAACCTTATCGCAAATCAAAAACTGAAGAAGCCCAGGTTACCTTCAAATTAAAGCAATTGCTTGATGCTGGCCTCCTTCAACCGTCACATAATCCCTGGTCCTCCCCTCTCCTGTTGATTAAAAAGAAGGACAGGAGCCATTGTGTTGTTATGGACTATTGACAATTGAATTCCATTACGCGCAAGGACAGCTACCCTTTACCCCGCATTGATGACTCCTTACACTCCTTATCTGGCTCCCAATACTTTTCTGCGATGGACCTGGCCAGTGGCTACTGGCAGATTGATCTTTCCGCTGAGGATCATGCCAAGTGTGCCCTCATTTCCCATGAAGGGTTGTTTGAGCCCACCCATATGCCGCAGGGGTTATGCAATGCCCCTGCTACCTTCCAACGGGCTATGGACCAGTTGTTTGGGGACCTTAAACTCATGTGTGTGTTAGTATACCTTGATGATGTCACTGTCTTCTCCCAAACATTTACTGCACACCTCGATCATCTTTTTCAGGTATTTCAGTGACTATGGGAGGCCTCCTTAAAACTAAAACCCTCTAAATGTAAATTCTTTGAATGAGAAATGGAATTTTTAGGACACAAGGTGACGCGGCAAGGTATCCTCCCCATCCCAGATAAGGTCTCTGCCATTGAATGCATGCCTGCTCCAAAGAATTTGCGAGACATCCAAGTCTTTCTGGGAATGGTGGGCTACTACCGCCAGTTTATCTCTCACTTCGCTGACCTTACTAAACCCTTAGTTGAACTCCTACACAAAAATGTGCCCTTCTTTTGGGGCCCTGAACAACAACAGTCCTTTGATTCCTTACGCACTGCCTTGTCTTTAGCATCTGTCTTAATACATCCTAACTTTGAGCAACCTTTTGTTCTCTTCACTGATGCCAGTGACACTGGTGTAGGCGCCATTCTTTCCCAGCTAGACCAAGACCAAGTTGACCACCCAATTGCCTATTTTAGCAAGACGTTATCCAAGGCAGAGCGTAATTACTCAGTAACTGAACGTGAGTGCCTGGCAATTTTACTTGTTATAAAAACACTTCCGCCCCTATTTGTATGGTATACATTTTACAATAGTTACCAATCATTCCTCACTCTGTTGGCTTTGTCAAATGAAAGATCCTGATGGGAGGTTAGCTCTCTGGGCCCTCAGACTCTAAAATTATGATTTTTACTATAGTTCACAGAGCCGGCGCCATTCATCTAAAATGTGGATGGGTTATCTCACCTCCCTATTTTACATGTAACTATACTTGAAGATCAACTTTTAAAGCTTCTCCCTCACCCTATATTGTGGTCTCAAGAATCTCCAGACATTCAAGCCCAACTAAATAAGATGGCTGCTAACACTAAAGTCGTTGATGGTGTCTTGGCAAAACAGGTTGGCACCGCTTTTCTGCCCTATCTCCGCCCTTCTCTTTGGACTGAAACTATTATGAAAGCCCATAAGACCCTTGGGCATGGGGCTATAAAAAAAACCCTTGAGTGGCTAAAAACCAAATGCTACTGGGAGAATATGGCTGAGTCAATCAATGATTTTTAGAAATTTACTTCACATGCCATTCCTGTTAGGAGAGTGTCTATAACTCTCCAGTTCCCAGCATGGCAGTGCTCGGTGCACAAGCCTAATGCCATGGAACTAGCCATTAGAATAAAATTAATTATTGCCTAGCAGAGGGTGCTGGAGCAATAACAATATAAGCAAAGAAATGCTAGAATTAACCAGCCAAAAGTTTCACAGTGCACACGGAGAGAAGGGGTAAATGACCCAGGTTGGAGGGTACTTGGGCGGACCAATGGTGCGTGAGGTGAAAATTGGATTGTGGTTAAAATGGCAAGGTTAACGGAGTGTGAGACCTCCTCAAAGAGGTTTGCGCACAGGATCATTAGAAAAACATAAAGTAAAATGGTATAGCAGGAACAAGGTTTATTTGGGAAGTCGACCAACAAGGAATGTTGGTTGGGGAAAACATATTTAAGCTCAAACAGGTTAATAGGGGTTATGTCATAGTGGGCCCAATCACTGACTCGCCAATAGAACAACACTGCCATCCAAGTTGGTTGAATAGGCCAAAACTGACTTCGCAAGAGTGATCAATTGAAGTTGGATCTGACCTGAGCGTGTTATTTTGAAAAGTAACAGGTTTCAAAACCCCGCTCCTTGACAAACTGAATCAAACCATCCGCATTCATTCAGTAAATCATTCATTTTAATGCCTGTCTCGACGTCAGGGGCTGGGCGTTTGGCACACCACTAGTCCCAACCTGGGCATATTTTTCCCTAACCCAGTGTTGGTCTAGGGTATGCCTCAGGTCAGTAAGGGCCTGCAGCTTCACCCTCTGGGCCTCCTGGCGCCCAGCCTTGTCTTTGGGGTTGGTCCCCACTATTATGTCATGTGCACATGACATTACCCTCTCCTTCTGATGGGGCTCAACCCCCCTCCAGGGGCTTGCGCCAGGGAAAAGTTCTTGTGGGCAGGGGCCAACTTCATGGCAGCCTCGGTCGGTTTAGGTTGGTATCCAGAAACCTGGGGAAAACGCTGGTGGAAGGCGTCAATCAGATCTTGGGCATGCACACAGTCGCGCGCTGGAACTCAACTGTTCTCTTTAGCATCAAAGCCCTTCCAGGATACCAGGTACTCAAGTCTTCTTTTAGTGCGGTGTGAGGCCACTATTTCTTCCTCTCCTCCCACTCTGGCGCCATATCCATGGGATAGGCCTCAGGAGTCTCTGGTGGAGGGCCCTCAAACAACGTCAGTTTGCTCTCATGAAACACAGAGAAGATCTGGAATGAGGGGCGGAGATCTAGCTGGTATGAGGTATGGCCCACCTTTCTAACAACGCGGTAGGAGCCAATCCTCTTTGGTCCCAGCTTCTTACATGGCTGCTTGATTGGGATGTTATGAGCATCAAGCATCACGAGATCCCCTTCCTTGTATGCGGGACCCACTTGGCGTTTCCCATCAGCGTTCTCCTTATATACCTTCATAGCCGCCTCCAAGCTTGTGGAAACCCCCTGGTGGACCTTCTTGATTGTCTTGGCAAAGTCCACCACCGCTTCAACCTTTGACCCACAGCTGGCTCCATGTCAAAGGCGGGGTTAAAGCCATGGCTGGCGAAAAAGGGGGAACAGCCAATCAAAGAGTGCAAGGAATTGTTGTAGCTAAACTGGGCCATGGGAAGGTGAGAAGCCCAATGTGAATGATCTGCGGCGGTGTAACACCGCAAGAACTGTTCCAAGCATTGGTTCACTCGTTCAGTCTGCCCATCTTATTGAGGATGATAGGCAGTTGAACGGCAGGGGCAAATCTGAAGAGTTTTACACAACTCTTCCCAAAAGATGGAGGTGAACTGGGGTCCCCGGTCACTAATGATTTCTTGAGGAACCCCATGAAGCGCAAATACATGGTCGACGAAGAGCGTGGCCATTTCAGCAGCAGTTATGGTTGTTCTGCAAGGAATAAAGTGGGCGAACTTTGTAAAGCGGTCCACCACCACCATTATGGCATCATACCCATCTGAAACGGGTAACTCCACAATGAAATCCACTGATAGGGAAGTCCAGGGTCCTTCAGCCTTTTGGACTGGTACCAGCAGCCCTGCTAAAGGTTGCCAATTGGGTTTCATTTGATTGCATATCAGGCACTCTTTACAGTACCGCCCCACTTGAGCAGGCAAGCCCTTCCAATTGTAAGTGCGTCATATCAACTATAATGTCTTTGCTTTCCCAGGATGACCAACGGTGATTCCATCATGATGGTCCTGGATGACCTCCAGGCGCAGTGGTCCAGCAGAAACCCATAGGCGCCCTTGAAACCATACCATCTCATCTTCACGTGATAACCCCTGGACAAGTCCTCCTGATTCAGGGTACTATTAGCAAGAGCAACAGTATATTCATCTGATAACGGCTGAGAAAGAAATACCTTTCTGAACATAATATATTCTTGTGCATTTTCCAGAGGTGCGAGTGCTGGTGTATGAACCATGGAATCAGGAAGTTGAGGCAGAATCATACTTGGCAGAATCATCAACTGGGTGCAGCGAAATTTCTACCACCTTTGGATTGAGAGCCAAAGCAGGGTTGCGGCTTAAAGCATCCACCAAACCATTCTCCTTACCATTGGTGAACTCATAGGGAAATGTAAATAGGGCAAAGGTCTCATGCCAACGGGTCTGATGTGGTGTTAGTACATGAGGAGTACGGTAGTACAATAAGGCTCGGTGATCTGTGCATACCCATAATGGTTGGGAGGAGCCATGTAAGTGGTAACGCCAATAAATCAACGCCTCCACCACTGCTAGGAAATTCCTTGTCATATATGGCGTAGTTTAACTCATGTAGGACATTTTCCTAGAAAAATATCCCACTGGATGCTCAGACCCATCTTCACCCACCTGTAACAGGGCAGCCACAATGGCGAAGTTGGAAGCATCTGAGGACACAATGAACTCCTTGGCAGGGTCAACATGGAGAAGGATGGATGTGGATAACAGGGTTCACTTCACCGCTTGGAAAGCATCCTCCAAATTGTGGAACCACTGAAGCACCTTGACACCGCTGGCCTTATATAAGGGTGCTGCCACCTCAGAAAGATTGGGCATGAACTTCTTATGGAATGTACACGTCCCCAAAAGCTCCTCAATTCCTTGACTGAGGTGGGGGTGGGCCACTCACTGATAGCCTTCTCCTTGTCTGGATTTATCATATGGCCCTGGTCAAAAACAACGTTGCCCAGAAATGTGACCTAAGACTTGAAGAACTCGCACTTTGAAATTTTCAATGTAAGGCTGGCTGCCTTTAACCGCTCCACCACTTGCCAAAGGTGAACTGCATGGGACTCCTGATCAGGGGAAAACACCAGGAGATCATCCATGTAGGTGGCCGCGCATACCCATAACAGGTCCCCCAATGCCGCATCAATGCGGCGTTGAAAGATAGCAGTGGCATTCTTAAGCCCAAAGGGCATGTCCCAAAACTGGAAGATCCCTTTTCTGGTATGGAATGCGGTCAACCACTCTTGTCCCTTTTTAATCCAGATCTGATTGAACGCATTGAGGCAATCCAGCTTGGAGAAGACCTTCGCCTTCTCCACATATCGTGCAACCTGGGAATCCAAAGGGATGTGATGGAGGTCTGGTACAGTAACGTTATTGAGGTTACCATAGTCTATTCAGAGGCATAAAGTACCATCAGACTTCACCACAAAGAGTAGGGGGAAGCATACAGGGGAGGTACGCTGAAAGATTGCACCTTTTGCCAACTGTTACTTCACCCACACATCTAACGCCTCTTCCTCCCAGACAGTTAATGGGTAAATGGGGAAGATATATGCACCAGATCCACAGTGAGCTTGAAGTCACAATAAAACTCAGAGTGCTCAGGGAGTGCGTTGGTGGATGCTGCGTCAAAAGAGGATTCCAAACCCACCAAACAGGAAGGTAAGGAAAATTCCATGGAGGAGGGGGCCTTCAGAAAAGGAGCAAGATAAGGGGTGGGTACATTGGTCCAATGAGGTAATGATCCCTGGGCTTTATCCTCCGACAAGGAAACAATCAACTGGTGACCGTTTTCCAAAGACAAAGATAGCATGTTCTCTTTCAAATTAGTGCAGACGTCAAACTTTCTCCACCACTTAACCCCCAAAATAATGGGGAACAAGAGGTGCTTGATAGCTTGGAAATGGTTGGACAGAAGATAGGTGCCCACTTGTTAATCCACCAACCCTATGACGTTCAGCGTAGGGATACCTTGAGAAGCCCCAACTCTAGCCATACCACCTAGTGAGTAACTCAACTCTAGGTAGTCAGCCAGATCTTGGTCAATAAAATTGCTTGTGGCACCAGTATCCACTAAAATAGTTGTGCTGAACTTCCCAAGAGAGGATGTAAGGGTAGCAGTCAAGAGAAAGTATCCAGAGTGGGATTTATTCAAAGCGGAAAACGCCCCAGTTCACCTAAATTTTCGTCTGGCTTGAGCAAACTATCAGGGTAGGTCTGGGAATCAAAAAGGGGGAGGGATATTTGGCCACTCTTACTACTGAGGCCACATACCCCTCCATGCCTTCTGCAGGTGCATAAACGTTTTCATATAGTAGGAACAGCTCTTTTTCAACTTCCTAAGTGCTGAAAATCATGGAAGAGGTCAAATGGGGATTTTCTGGTGTGATTCCATACACAGGAATGGGTTCAAGATTTGAACCATGAGAGGGAAAAATTGGTTCAGAGGTATATCTCAGGTTTTTGCTATAGAACGTGTTTTTAGACATGAGCGACCTTGTCCCTTTAACTGTGATGGAATGCCCGACAATATCCATGGCCAACACCCCCAGGCCCATCTGCACCGATTCTGATGACATTGGCTGAACACTTGGGCAAAAGAAAACTCATTTATTTAAATTGACATTGAGAAATTCGGCAGAAAGTCAGGGAATCATGACCTTTGGACCTCGAAGTGTCCGAGTCTACCAGGTACAAACATGAAGGGTGGATACTTTCCAGTTGGAGGCAACCAAAATAACGCCAAGTTGCTCCAACCTTTGGGAAAAAGAGGAACCGCGGTGCAGGTAACAACATCTTGAGCCCACAGCTGATGGCCACTGTTTCCACTTTGGAAAAGTTCCACACGGAAAAAGTTTGTGCACATAAGAAAAAAGGGTGTTGGTCAACTAATGTTAGGAGAGTGTCTATAAACTCTCCAGTTCCCAGAGTGGCAGTGCTCGGTGCACAAGCCCAACGCCAGGGAACTATCCATTAGAATAAAATTAATTATTGCCTAGCAGAGGGTGCTGGAGCAATAACAATATAAGCAAAGAAATGCTAGAATTAACCAGCCAAAAGTGTCACAGTGCACACGGAGATAAGGGGTAAATGACCCAGGTTGGAGGGTACCTGGGCGGACCAACAGTGCGTGAGGTGAGAATTGGATTGTGGTTAAAATGGCAAGATTAATGGAGTGTGAGACCTCCTCAAAGAGGTTTGCGCACAGGATCATTAAAAAAAGCATAAGTAAAATGGTATAACAGGGACAAGGTTTATTTGGGAAGTTGACCAACAAGGAATGTTGGTCAGGGGAAAACTTATCTAAGCTTGAATGGGGAAAAAGGGGTTATGCCGCAGTGGGCCCAAGCACTGACTCACCAATAGGGCAACACTGCCATCTGAGTTGGTTTAATAGGCCAAACTGACTTCACTAGAGTGATCAATTGAAGTTGGATCTGACCTGAGCGCGTTATTTTGAAAATGGAACGGGTTTCAAAACCCCGCTCCTTGACAAACTGAATCAAATTATCTGCGTTCATTTGGTAAATCATTTGTTTTAACATCTGGCTCAACGTCAGGGGCTGAGCATTTGGCACACTACTAGTCCCAACCTGAGCATATATTGCCCTAACCCAGAGTTGGTCTAGGGTATGCCTCAGGTTAGGAAGGGCCTGCAGCTTCACCCTCTGGGCCTCCTGGCACCCAGCCTTGTCTTTGGGGTTGGTCTCTACTATTATGTTATGTGCACATGACAGTTCCCAATACAAGTCTAATCCTCACTTTAAATTTGAGCTCGTAGCCCCTGGGGCCCCTTTTGATACTGTTAGCATTGATGTTGTAGGTCCACTACCTGTGGGTGTCTATGGCCATCGCTATATTATTTTTGCCATTGACCACCTAACCAAGTGGGTTGAGGCCACTTCAGTCCCTCACGCTACTGCTAGAGCTACTGCCCTCTTCCTGTACCAACACGTATTTTCCCATCACAGTTGCCTGTGGGTACTTTTATTAGACAATGGCAAAAATTTATTTTCTCTATAGTCCAGGAATTAACTTCTTTTCTAGGTATAAAGCACCTCTTTACTACACTATATCACCCCGCCACCAATGGCGTGGTAGAGCATGCTAATGGTGCTTTAATTTCCATTCTACAAAAGTTAGCTGCTTCAGACCCTGTGCATTGGAATGATTTCCTCTCTAGTGCCTTGTTGGCCTACTGAGTTAGCTATCACAGGATGATTAAGATGTCCCCTTTCCAAGCCCTATATGGTTGTGAGCCACTTTTTGCCTTCCAGTATTCAACCTATCCTCAATCAGCTAATCTAAGCAATGTAGAGCTTACCCTGCGATGGCTAACTGATGAGATCATATGTCTCCAAGCTATGGCCAATGGATCTATAAAAATTACCAATTTTAGAGAAGGAGTCTATGCCAATGAGCACCATCCTGTACTCCCTGAATACTCTTTAGGAGATCTAGTCTTGTTTTATCACCATCGCCCTGGGGGAAGGACCCATGAGCTTGCCACCACTTGGTCTGGTCCTTATTGGGTGATACACCATAGGTGCCCTGAATACTCTATCACTGCTACTGGTACTGGCACAGTAGTCAATCACATCCACAGCCATTTTCTGTGCAAGTACTATCCCCCTCAGCAAGATCTTGAGTGGGGTGTTGTTGGGATTTGACCTGCTCCCAAATCAATTTAATTTGAATTTCCCTACTTCTGATATATCTCCAAATTTTCCTCTAATGGAGTATTATTTTCTGTCCCCTAATCGATTTGTTAAAAGAAAGCCTGCTGTCAAATTCCCACCTGATCAACATCAGGATGCTGAAGATCTTGCCAGTGGAGGACATTGCTATCCTGAAAGGATTAAGAGGAAAACCTCGCCTATAAATATTCACGCCTTTGCTTAAATAAAGTTATGTTTTTATCTCCAATCCCTTCTTATTTTTATTTATTTCTAGAGCCTCTGATCAGCAAGCGCTTCTCCAGCCATCAGTTTCACCAGTTTTATTACAATAGGTCCCTCGACACCTAATCTCCAGCTTATAGCAAGTTACTGGCCCTTAAATTTAGGATTCCCAGCTCTCCCCACTGTCTGCTTGCTGCGGGACATTTATCCTATCCATTTTGTTATGCTTTGGAGAAACTCTTGCCTTCAGCTACCCTATCCTGACAACTACCTTGAGAGTCCATCTCATGCTGGACTTTCAGTGTTAATTGCGTTGAACCTAAGGTAAGGTGACAATTGGAAACTGGGACATTTCCAACTATTACACTCACCATCTAAAGTAAAACCAAAGTAAAAGCTGATACACAATAATTTCAAATAAATATGATAAATATGATGGCTCATCATTTTTTAGTTTTACTTATACTTACAATATCAGGTTTAACTATATAAATAGTTTAAATGATAAAAAGTGATTAACCCTTTCAATGATTTGATGCATATATGCATCAGAAAAAATGGGGGGTGATGTAAATCTAAAAGTGCATATATGCATCCAATAAAAATGAGATTTATATAGATTCATTTCAAAATTTATTGAATATTCATGTTATGACAAGGACCAAAATAAGCTTAACCCTTTCAGTAATTTTCAAAAAAAGCATCCATTTTTAGCCTTAAATTTGGCACAAATTTCTTAGCCGGTGTTCACTCTTTTTGTAATCATTTTGGTCCTTGTCTGTAACATAAATATCTAGTATATTTGGTCTTTGTTTGTAACGTAAATTTTTGGTAAATTTGGTCCTTGTTGTAACATGAATATTTGACAAATTTTGAAATAAATATATGTAAATCTCATTTTGGGATGCATATATGCGTTTTTAGATTTACATAGCCCTCAGTTTTTGGATGCATATATGCGTTGAATGATTGAAAGGGTTAAAAAGAGTGAACATTGGCTAAGAAATTTATGCCAAATTAAGGCCAAAATCTGGATGATTTTTTTTGAAAATCAGTGCAAGGGTTAAATAAATGTGATTGTGCCAGGATTTGAACAACTGACCTTTATAAATTTTAAGTTTAGAGCTAAAAGCTGAGCCAATTATGTTAGAGGAGGTTTTTGTAAAATAATGGGCTTTTAATTCAGTTTTTATATTAACTTTCTAATTAGCCAAATGACCACTGACCACTTAACAAAACCATTTAAATATCAAATCAAACAAATACCAAAATGCTCAGCTGTAACAATATAGCAAATACTATTGATAAAATATATGATTTTCACTTGTTACATATAAAACTTTTTATTTTACTATTAAAATAACTCTTTTAAAAAATCAGAAACCTTTGCGGGAATGCACACAACAACTCACCAAAGGTTTATTAAAATTGGATTAATGATATAGGAACTCATATGGGACAAACATACAAAGAAATAAAGAAACAAAGAAACATATATACATTCATTTTTACATATAGATTTTAGTAACTCAGGTTTATCTATCTATCTATATATATAAATGAATGTCAGTGTATCTGTCTGTGAATATGTCCCAAATGCATTCCTATACCATTCATCCAATTGTGATGAAACTTTGGTGAGTTGTTGTGTGCATGCCTAAGAAGGTTTATGAATTTTAAAAAATCTTATTTTAATAGTAAAATAAAAAGTTTTATATGTAACAAGTGGAAAATCCTATATATACTTTGATAGTATTCACTATATTATTACAGCTGAGCAGTTTAACTTTATTTGATTTGATATTTTATATGGTTTTGTTAAGTGGTTAGTGGTCATTTGGCTAATTAGTAAGTTAATTTAAATCAAGACTTTGAATCTAAAGTCCAATTGATGTTAAAAATACCTCCTCTAGCATAATCAGCTCTCATCCCTCTCTCACACATATCACTTTTTATAACAAAAAGCGAATTGAACAAGAATTGAGAGAGCAATCAACTGCCATAAAGCACTGCAAATTTTATAGAACAGTGAACAAAGGCCAATCAACCAAGCGTATGGAAGTCTAGCCGCCCATCTGTGCGCAGCACATAGAAACAGATGACTTGCCCGCGCCAATTAGTGAGTTTTATTAAGAATAATACCAAGGTCGCTGAGATGGATGAACCATCTGCTGACCTTCCCGCTGGCCCAAGCCCTGACATGACTATAAATGGGGCTGGGCATTCCACCATGTACGCGCCAAGTAACAAACTGGCAACACAAACAACAATGAAACAAACAAACATGGTGATGGGTCATGGAGCCCTAACAAATAGCACAAATGATGGGGTCAACTCCCTAGGATCAATGCCCACTGACATCCAGATGACAAGCACAATCTTCCAGGAGCAAGGCCTGACGCCAAGAGCAGCAGAGTTGGGAATATTCCCAGTGAACCTCAATCAGCAGGGGGGACTGGGGCCTTGCAGGGTGAGAAAATTCTTGCCAATAACGCAAAAAACCCAGATGAGGTATTAGTAGGATCCAAAACTGACTTGAGTTTAAATAACAAAAATTGGCGATTCAAACCAATGGAGTCAAGCAATAAAAAGCTTTCTTCTGACATGGAGAAACTTACCAAATCATCTCAGGGTATTCAGGTGAAGAACAAGTCGGATGCCAATCCTGAAACAGCCCAGTTGGGAGGGCGAATGGTCCCTGATCAAAATCAATTCAGTAACATGAGTAACTCATTGGGTAGAACACCCAATACACAATCGAGCGCAATCCCCAATGAAGGAATTCTGACAGGGGGCCATAGCTCGACAATGTATTGATGGCTGACCCCAAATATCCAATCACTGAACCAAGCTGATCCATTGAGGACCAACCAAAGCGGGGGTGACTCTATATCAGGGACCAAATCTGAGGGATTGGACATCCAAGAGGGATCAGCAAAAAAAATTTAAAGAATTACTGGAAGGGGTGGAAACCCCAACAGTGGTCAAGTTGACAGCCAGGGCCCTGGTTAAATTTACACCGATCCAGTTGGACATGTTAGTGCATCAAGGCGTGTCCACCTGTGAGGTCAGACAATGGGAGGCCCTCCAGTTTCTGTACTCTATGGCGACTCAGTGGGTCTCTAAAGGAATCAAGCCAGCCATTGTGGCTATATGGCGCGACCATAAATTTTCTGCCAGAGTGGCCAAACGCTGGCTTGACACCCAAATCTTGATTGATATGGCGGTATAATTCAAGGCATCCTGAGTTCGAACCAAAGATGCCCTGGAGTGGATGAAAATCCCCCTGGACTACAAGGTGATAGAGGCCGCCATCCGCAAAGATAAAAACTGGAAGATGCAAAAGCCTGGATGGAGGCTGGAATCGACCTATTAAATGTGATGGAATATAACAAGGTGGGCATTATGGCATGTTACACCCAAGATGTCAGGAGCTCAGGCCTCAACCCAAAAAATTTAGCCAAATACGCTAGACATTTCCCAAATGCATCTACAGCCCTCAAATGGGCTAGACACTCCATTCCAGTGGACATGGCGCTGGAATGGTACAACACTACTTCTCCCCAGAGGAAGCACTACCATGGATCGCGGCCAAATTCTAGGCAACCGAGGCCTTACACTGGTCATATACCCATATTTCACCTGCCACCGCATCAGACCTGATGAAAGTGGGCTGGACAAAGGAAAAGGCAGTGGAATAGGGACCCTTTAGGGATTGGTCACTGGAAGAGGCCATCAACTGGTCTGCCAACAGATTCACACCAATGGAGATGAAATACTGGCTCCAAGCGGGGGCCAGTATGGACCTAGTGCGTGAATGGGCAGAACTTGGGGTGACCAAGCTGATTCACAAAACCCTCAGTGGCTGCCCATTCCTGATCGCAAAGTGGAAAATCTGGTGAGATGCTGCAACACTTGCTGAGGCTGTAGACTGGGATGCGGTGGGGTTCACCCCCAATCAGCCCAACCATGGATGGAGCATGATATCTCACCACAGGCAGCAACAGCGATGAAAGGGGTCACAACCCCAGACTTGGGCCTATAATGGCTCAAAGTGGGGATCCACATCAAAACTATCTGAGATTGGAAGCAATCCTTCCTGGAACCAACAATAGCTGCCCCATATGCCGCCAAAGGCTTCACCCTCTCAGAAGCATTTCAATGGTGTGAAGCGGGGGTTCTGGTGGACATGGCATGGGTATTCACAGATGGGGGCTGGAACAGCATTACTGTAAGGGACTGGTGTCAGCGTAGCTCGATTATGCTGGAGGTCCTCCAACAATACCTCCACCCAACGTGCAGCCTGGAATCTCGCTCTCAAATGGTACTGACTGGGGTTCTCACCAGCGGATGCCCTAGAATGGCAGAGCCTGGAGATCAGAGCGCAAATGGCTAAAAGTATCAACTGACATGGTATCAACAGTCACCAACTTGAAGCATTCCTCAGCTGGGGTTTCAACCTCAAAAATCAGTAAGTTGGATTCTGAAAGGAAAGACCCCCGCTGATGTACCCAAACCAAGCGCAAAATCAAAATTGTACAGCGCACCGGTGGCGTATACCAAGGACAACACCTGGAATGGAGAAGGGAGCCATATCAAATACATCCATCAATTGATTAGTGGGGGCTTTACAGATCGCCAAGCACTAGAAATCATACCTTAAAGACGCTATCTGAGTCCACCTACAACTAGTAAAGGAGGAAGAATGGTCCAATTTAATTTTGTCAATTTACCAGGAACTAGACGAAGTCCTAGCTGGAGGGGACTTCAATCATCGCTGGGTCCCTGAACGGGGCTATATAGATATAGTGATCCCAGGTGAGTTGGACTGCAAGAAGCTCCTCAAAATTGGCATCAAGTACAAGGGAATTTATCTGCTAGTGGAGCTGACCAGATATTCCAACCAAACGGCAAGGTGGCTTACCTTCCAGAACCTCCCCACTGACCGCGAACAGGAGTGGGTGCACAAAGCAATCTGAACTGGGTTGTCATACTATGGGGAAGTACGCGAATTCTGCCAAGCCAGTGGAGATTACATCGCAAAGTGCCTGCGCCCTCAGACAGTGGAAGCTTTGTACAAACCAGCCCCCTGGATGAAACCAAATAATATTGCTCTACCCAGATTCATCCGCCTGCCCAGCCTTGATAGGGTAGTGTATGTCAAACAGGAGGATGCCAAACAAGTGTGCCAGTTCTGCTATCAGACCAGCCACACTATGGTTCAATGCCACCATTGTAAAGGTAAAACTACTTGGGAGTAAAAATATGACCCCATTGGGGGAATTACCAAGGTGGGCACCAAGACCTTCCTCCACCCAAAAGCCAGAGAATGGATCCCATGAAACTTAATGGAGGTAGCGGATATGAAATTCCAATGACAAGAATTAGATATGGCACACAGAGAGGAGTGGGACTGGGAAATGGCAAAATGACCTGAAGCAGATGATGAACCATTTATAAATATGAACCCTGAATCTTATGCAATGGATGAGGGAACCAGCCCAGAACCAGCAGAGAAACGTCCAACCCAAGCGGAATGGATGGTCTGGAGGAGGAGAGATGGCAGAAGGAGAACCCAAAGAAGTCTTCCAAGCATGGGTGGCCACAGGATTCCAACAAGTCAAAATCAAAGCCCAACAAGATGAAAGGGAATAAAAAATGAATTGGAAGTCATTAGCAAATGAGCCTGAGGTGACTGGAGAAAAATTTGCAGGAAAGTTGAGATTGACAAAATTGGCTGGGCAATTACTGACTAAAAAATTGAGTTCTGTCAATAAATTGAATGAAGGGGTGTGAATCTGGCTGATGGATGAGGGCAAATCTGCCAGTCCGCCCAAAGAAAACAAGGGGCACCTGGACCCAATCATAAAACCATCCCCATTAACCATTGACAGGGAGATGGGGATGGTGACCAAATTCCCAGTGCACAGGATGCCTGGGAACATAATCCCAGTCCCAACCAACTGACCCCAAAAACTGAATATTGCACCCCGCCAACCATCAACACCACCACCAACGACCAACCTGACCTCTGTATGTGACTCAATTCACAA
This sequence comes from Massospora cicadina, assembly GCA_022478985.1. Lineage (NCBI taxonomy): Eukaryota > Fungi > Entomophthoromycota > Entomophthoromycetes > Entomophthorales > Entomophthoraceae > Massospora > Massospora cicadina. The sequence continues at coordinate 67,344 of JAKSZP010014787.1, forward strand.
CCCAGACAATGCTAAACCTCATACCCATGGGTCAGGCAGCCAGAAATGAGGATAGCAACTACAAATGCTTGGGGATGGTGAGCATACAAATGAGGAGAAGGAAAATGCACCACTTAAAAACTAATAATATTATTGACCTAATTTTTATTTCAGAAACACAAGCTGGTAACCAAAAAGAAATGGTGCCAAGCTTGAACCGCGATGCATAAAACCATCCGTGGTCCCGCCAGATAGGCTACCAAGCCCTATGGATGGACCACATGGCAATAGTCACAATGGACAAGAAAATAGACCCGGAATTCAGGGAAGAAACTCAGCTGAATGAATGCGAATCAGGATACATACCCAATAAGAGAATGACCCAACAGTAAAGCCGATGAGATGCTTGATTACCTAGTTAAATTGGGGATATGCCTAACAATTGATGAAGAGGATGATGACCCAGCCAATATAACGTGGTGGACATATGATGCTACTGGATCCCCACTGTCAGGATCACGGTTAGACTATATCCTCATATCGTTGGACCTCAGTCCAACGATGTCCAACAGCGAGGTTAGCATAAATGCTGAAAGCGACCACATGGTCATCTGGGTAGAGATTGACCTTGATGAACCTCTGAGGAACCACATGTGGCAATTGGCACCAGCCACATTGAGGAACAAGGATTGGCGCCAAATGGTAGATGTGGGACTGGATCATCTAATAGCACATCTGGACAACTGCCCGGAGCTAGACCCGCTAGAAAGATGGACATGGGTCAAAATGAAGATGAAACACAATAGTATGAAATTTGAAAAAGTGACCTCTTACAAGTGAACAACTGCTGTGAAGCAACTGAAGTCTAAATTAGAAAGCCTGAGGCTCACCCTGCTGGGACAGCAAGGACTGATGGAGTGAGTACCAAACAAAGCACAAAAAATATAGGACTATAATGATGAAACAAGACTCATAGAGATGGACCAATGCAACTTACCAATATCAGAGCTTAGCGGGGATGATGACCAAAGAGGGCCTTAAACACCTCAAGGAAATCTGAACTAAGGCTAGGGTACGGGAAGCGGAGACAGCAGATGAGGAAGTATCAACAGACCCCAAAATCATCAAGCATGAGGTCAAGCTTTTTATGGCAATCTCTTCTGATAAAGAGAAATGAGAGAATCGGTGACAAAAACCCTTATTGACCTGGCCAAGCTGGCACTGGGAGGCTGTACGCCAGAAGATATCGCCAAGCTATCCTCCAAAATCTCTATTGATGAAGTTAAGAGGGCGCTAAAGGAGTCACAAAGAATGAAAGCACCAGGCCCTGACAATATGTGTGCAGAAATATACAGCATATTCTGAGACCACATTGCGCTGGAGCTCAAATCCCTCTTTAACCACTGTTTGACCCATGGCAAACAAGTTCCAGGAGGACATGAGACCCAAATTGCACTTCTGTACAAAAAAGGCCTTAAATGCCAACTTTGGAACTGGCGCACAATTGTGCTATTGACCAATTATAAACTGCTCACTCACATACTATCTAATCAGCTGATGGCAAAAGCACCACACACGCTCCATAGGGCCCAACACGGTTTCATTAAAGGCTGTAGTATATGGGACAGCATAGGTTCAGTCCAGAGCATACTCCAGGATATGAGGGGCATTGAACAAGGATACCTTATGTTCCTCGACATGGAAAAGGCATATGACCAAGTAGCATGGTCATTCTTACATGAGGCACTGAAGGCGGTCAGTATCCCTGACACATTTTGGGCATGGATAAAGATGCTATACTCAGGTCTAGTAACAAAGGTTATGGTCACGGATGGCGCAACTAACAAAATCTCTGTTGGGCAAGGTCTCCACCAAGGAGACCCCATGTCACCAATACTCTTCAACTTTGCAGCTAACATTCTACTAGTGGCAGCGAACATGAAGCTTTGGGGTTTAGTCCACCCTAACCAAATGCCACTGAAGATGCTAGCATTTGTGGATGATACAGTTGCATGAATAAGCTCCTCAACTGACCTCCAGAGTGCTGAGGATCTATTAAACCTTTACCAGCTTGCATCAAATGCAAAAATAAATATGGCAAAAACCTCAGTGATGAGGGTTGGCAACCCAAACTTCAGCCCGCAAACTGACACAATGTTACTTATGAGCTCCCAGACAGTCCAATACCTCAAGATACTCTTCAATGACAAGGGACCAGCTGTACTGGAGACCAAAAAAGAAGTATTAACAAGCTTATCATTCTGAATGTCATGCTGGAAAAGTGCCAGACTATGCCTCGAGGAGAAAGTGCAGGTGATAAACATCTTCATATTCTCAAAGCTATGGTATGTTGCTCACATGCTGCTGATGAGCCCAAACCTAGAGAAGAAAATCAGGTCAGTGCTCCAAACTTTCCTGTGGTTCAAGGCAAAGGTGGCACCAATTCTACTGGAAGCCCTGTTGAAACCAAAGAATGAAGGAGGCATGGGCCTACTAGACTTCAGATCTCACATCTGGTGCATATGGGGGAAGTTATTTCTAAAGCTAACACAGATGCACATGTGCTGCCTGACTCTAGCATGGGGTGTGAACTGGGCAAGTTCTCAAGGCCTTCAAGAGCCAGTTTCCCCCAATCATTATGAAAATGGATGGTGAACCACCCAAAGATAACCTCACAAAAAGGAGCCCCACACTACTGGTGACTCTGCAATTGGGCCATGCACCAGGGTGGGTGGTCATTCAAAAAATTGGACTGAGAGGCTGATCAAATTCAAAGGGATATCAAAGCATATAATTCCACAATGATTACTGCAACAATCTGGGAGGAACGTAACTGAATTGCTGACAAATATGCAACCAAGTCAATCAGAATTAGGTATAAATTGATACTGATAGAATATGGGAATCCATTCCTAAAACTGAGGCACAATCTGCCCACCTGCCCACGAATACTTAATAACTGGACTACCAAAGGCCATGACATCAACTATCTGACAAAGGAGTTGATTTTGGGCCTGAACACCCACTTGGTTACAGCCAAACAGCAGTTGGCAACATGGCAGATCCTTAATTGGGTATTCAAATTGGGCAAGCACAGCAGGCCAGATTACCAGCACAAAGATTGCCCCATATATGCTGAACTGGAAGCAGACATAGCATATTACTATTATGAATGTGCCGTGTTCAAAAAATACTGGTCCACAATATGATATATCCTATCAGGTGATCATTCACCTCCAGGTATACATCCATTGCAGGATCTGTTCTTTATAAAAACCCTGAGAACAGCTCTGATCCAACTATGAGCCTTCATTTACCATTATTGTGTATGGATAATTCACTGTGTGCTTGTCGCCAAGGTTATGAGCAATGAGCACCCCTATCACAGAGGTTTGGTATTGAAGACCATTCAGATTATCTCTGATCAGCTCCACCAGATCTCAAAATTCTTGTGCATAATCCCTGGGTGTTATAAGGCCACACGTTTGGCTTTCCCTGCCGGATTGCTCATCACATGTGATGAAGCTACTAATTATCTGAGAATAGTATGGCCTGTAAGCCCACCACTGCTAGAACCGTGGCTAGCAATGGTGATCACTAATCAGCAATGGTCAGAGGTGCTAGAACTCTAGCGGCCATAAAGCCCCGGCTTTTTTATCCTCAGCTGAATTGCCTGTATTCTGCCCTCCCTCTTACTTTCCCTTAAATTCATTTAGTAAAGTATGGAGTTTTAAAAAAAATCTAGCATAATTGGCTCAGCTTTTGGCTCTAAACTTCAACTCTATAAAAGGTCAGTTGTTTGAATCCTGGCATAATCACTTTTTATACCCTTTTCATAAATTCACTGTCAATTCTGTCTGTCTGTCTGTAATTAAATCTTACAAGCTCTATTTCAGACACTTATTGTCAATAAAAATTCTTAAATTTGGCACACTTATGTATCTTCAATGACAATACAATAATCCATCAAAAATTTTAATTTTTATGTTCAAAAAAAGTTTTATATGTATTAAGTAAAAATCCTATATAATTTTGATGGTAGTCAGTATATAGTTACGGCTGAGCAGTTAGATATTTAGTTGATTTGATATTTTAAATGGGTTTGTTAAGTGGTTAGTGGTCATTTTTTATACAATTTTCTTAAACTCACTGTCAATTCTGTCTGTCTGTAATCAAATCTTACAAGCTCTATTTGCAGACACTTATCTATATATAATAGCAATTGTGTGCGTGTTTGTGTGTGCGCAATGCTCAGCCAAAACTAGAGCATGTAGAGCTCTGAAAATTTGATATAGGTGGACGAGAAGGGGTCCGTGTGCACCTCGAAGCCCGATTTTTAATTTTCATAGTAAAAATAAAAAGTTTTATATGTAACAAGTGAAAATCTTATATGTTTTTAATGGAAATCGGTATATTGTTACGGCTGAGAAGTTTGATATTTGGTTGATTCGATAGTTTAAATGGTTTTGGCGAACGGTTGGTGGTTTAGGGTTGATTAATAAGCTTAACGGTTTTAATAAAGAAGTTAGTGATTGGTTTATTCGATAATTTAATCGGTTTTGGTAAGTGGTTGGTGACTTTGGTTGTTTCGATATATTTAGTTTTGGTTACGAAGCGGTTGGTGATTGGTTGATTTTTAATCTAATGGTTTTAGCTAAGTGGTTTAGTTAATTCGATAAGTTTAATTGGGTATGGCTGAATGGTTGGTAATTTTATAGATTAATATGATTTGATTTTTTTAATATTATCGATAACCATCTACAAGGATAAAAAAGAATTGATTAGGATCATCAGGTAAACTTAAGGCCCAAAAACAAATCTGTGCTAAACTGGGTATCAACAATAATTAGCCAAACTTTTCTTTACAAAACTATCATTTTGTTTATTTATTTATACCAGATGCATTATCTCGAGCAAATAACCAAAAATCACCAAACTTTGCACAAGTATTCTATAAAGTTTGAAAACGGAATGCTAATATGTAAATATTTAAAATAATTATATAAATTTGAATATCAGTTCTATTTAAGTTCTAGAACATATATTTTTAATATTTATATCAATTTGGCTGGGTATTTTCATATTCATTTAATTCGATTTTTTCATAGGTTTTTGATAAGGGTTTGGTAGTTTTTGGCTGTTGTAAGTTCCGTAATTGGTTTATGCTGAGTAGTGGTTTATTTTTTGGTTGATTCGATAGGCTCAATAGATTCAGATAAGTGATTGATGGTTTAGTTAATTTGGCAGTCTTAATTAATTTTAGCTAAGTGGTTGGAGGTTTGTTTTTAATAGGTTTAATGGTTTCTGAACTTACTGATAGCTATCTACCAATATAAAAACTAAAATAATTTAGAATTTGATTGATTTGATATATTTATTTTCCTTGGCCGAGTGGGTTGATGGTTTTTGGTCGAATCGATAGGATACAGTTTAGCTTTGGGGGTGATTAGTTATTAGTTGATTTGATAAGTTCAGTTAGTTTTAGCTGAGTGGTTGGTGGTTTTGGTTGCTTCGATTGAGCAATTAAATTTGGCTGAGTAGATATTGCTTAACTATATAAAATCTAAATTATCAATTCGAATCACCTGAAATTCTATAGACACCGTAGTGAAGCGCAGGTAACTCCGCTAGTATATTATAAATTAGAGGAGTTTGTGCTGCCGCTTCAGCATCCTCCTCAGATTGGAACCCAACGTCAAAGTAGCCCTTAAAAGGGCAGAAGTCTATAAAGCCAGCTGGTGCAAAGGCCGCAGTGGCTAGGTCAATAATTGCCTTATCGGCATATAAGAACAAATGCCCATAGTCCACTCTGAGGCAATAGCGAATGGCGGAGCAAGGGAGGGTGAGAGGATGGGGGTGAGAAGGGTGGATGCACACCAGGTAGAGCACTAATCCCGTGGGGGGACAAAATGGCTGGAAGCAGTGGGCAGGCTGTTTGAGCCTATCCAAACGCGCTTGCCTGTGGGGTGGAAAATGCTAGGCGGGGGTGCACCGCTGCCCCACACTGGGGTGGCAGGTGGCAGAGCCAAGGATATCAAAGAATAGGTTTGGGCAGATAGCTGTGGATAAATAAAACTTAAATTTAAAATTGCTCAAAAGTGACTTTGAGCAGTAAAAGAAAGCTTTCCACTAGTATATTATATAACTAGTTTAAAATTATAAAATGGGAATGGTGGTTAGGTTAGCCTGGCAGGGTAATTCCTGCTTCAACCCTAGTACAGGTTTTGTACAACACAAGTTCAAAATCTGTACTGGCTAGAAATATTCTTAGTGTAGTATATTTATCCCAAGGCTAACCTACCTCAAATACTTTTCGATTTTTATTCGAGGTGGGCCAACCTGGGGACGATACCACACTGATTAGGGAAGTGAAGAAAATAGGAAAGGATGATAAAACCTGGAAAACCTCCATGTGCAGCATATGATAGGCCAGGAACTCCATGGACCGCCTTTGCTATTTGCTATCTCAGTTCGGGGCATTGGCGTGCAAAACCAACACAGTCAAAATTGTCCCCTACCCAAAGTCCATTACCAGGATCGAACTTGGGAGGCAGTGGTAGAGGGTCTATACTCTACCACTGGGGTATCCTCCCTACCTCAAATACTTTTAATATTACAAAAATAAGGTAGTTAACCTGGTAGGGTAATACCTGCTTCCACTCTAGTATAGGTTTTATTTAACACAGATTAAAACTAGTACTAGCTAAAAAACTTGGTGTGGTATTTGTCTCAAGGTTGACCTACCTCAAATATTTTAAAATTAGATAACTTTCTTTATGGAAATTCAAATCTGAACTAAATGGCTCTTAACTTAGCTCAAGATTTAAGACAGATCAGGATAAAATAAATAACTATATATAAACCTAAATGATCTTAATCTATTAGCTTAGATACTTAATTAAGTCTATTTTAGAATCTGAAACAAATAGTGGTTATTGGCAGTATTAAGAATATAGAGCAACAAAGTTACCTTCTAAGAAACTATTATTGAAGTTATAATTTAAAATTAGATTAAAATTTCTTAGTAGAAATTTAAATTTGAGCCAAACAGCCACTGGTTTAGCTCAAGATTAAAAATAAATCAGGATAAACTAATTAACCATTCATAACCCTAAACAAGCTTAATCTATTGGCTTGGATACTTAAAACCATTTTAGAATTTGAAACAGTTAGTGGTTAATAGTATTAAGACCATAGAGCAACAAGTTTTCCTTTTAGGAAATATTATTGAATGCATAATTCTATACTTAGCCTAATATCTAATTAATTAGAATATATAGCTTGATTGTATCTTAGGCATATAAAATATATTAAATTATGATAAAGTTTAATAGCAAAATTTATTTATTTGAGGTGGGCTGACCAGGGGATAATCCTGTACCAATTAATAAGGAATATAGAAATTTGAAAAATGGGAAAAGATGATAAATCCCAGTAGGCTTCCACATGCAGCATTATAAGCCAGGAACTCCATGTACCACCTACTATTTATCTAAATATATATTCAAGGTCGGTCAACCTTGGGACAAATATACCACACCAAGAATTTTTCTAGCTAGTGCAGGTTTCAAACTCGAAACCTGCACTAGGGTGGAAGCAGTTTTACCTGCCAGGACCACCCTTACTATTTATCTAGAAGAAAGGTTAAAAATAAGATTGATCACTTAATAAATTTACTTTAATCTATAGAAAGCAATCAGACAAAAGGCTTTTGATTGTATAAAAACTAAATTTAATATATTAAAGCTTAATTGGTTTCTTATCTTAATTTATTCAAGCCAGTTTATAGATTATAAGTGAGTAATCAATTAATAACAGTTTTTAACTTGTTGAAATTACAGTTTTCCAGGTCAATTGAATTTTTTTTCATTGATTTTTGTATCCATTATAGGCCAATTCATATATTTTTTGCTGATTTTTATATCCATTATAAGCCACTTCATATAATTCATTGATTTTTATATCCATTAAAATTAATGAAAAATATATGAATTAGCCTATAATAGATGCAAATTGGTCTGTAAAACCCTGTAACTCCAGAGAGTTGGCTTAAATACCTCCTATCACAAAAATAACTTCAGGTTTCTTTGTTTTTCTTTCAAGTAATATTTACTTTGAGTAGATTAGTTCATGAGAGTTAAGGCAAAGGTTTTCCTTTTTTCTTCATTGTCAACTTTGATATTAACTATTCTGGATTGAAATCAAATTTCTTCAGTTAACACTTAAAGTTTGTCTAATACTTTATACTCTAACCCTGACCTTAAGTAGTTGAAGTATCTGCTTTTTCACTGCATGTGCAGCTCTATTTCTTCAGCTTAGCTAGGCAAACTAGTTTATAAGAAGGGATCAGGTTGCTAACTAACTATTAGTTCCTAATAACTTGCTAGAAATATTTTTCATGATTTTCTGTTAGATTTAGTAGTTAATTTAATTTGACTTTGAAGAATAGTTTTGAAAAGTCTTATATTCAAAAGCCTTTTTATTTTAACTACTAATCTAGTCAAAGTGTACAGTGGAGTACAATAAAAACTTGAAAAAATTTCTACACCCTTCAATCAACAAAGACTTTTCAACACCCCTAATATTAGACTCATTTTAAAATTCTCTGAAGTTTAAGGATGAAAAGTTATTAGATTTACTATAATTTTTTGTTAAGTATTTAGTTACTTGTGATGGCCTATGTGCCTAACAAGAAGAGGTCATCTCTGCTTAACTATTTTACTTAGCTATAAAATGTTAACCTATGTACTTTTTATTTTTGATTTGTTTTATTGTTTGGAAATCAATGAATTAGTTAGTATTTTAGTTTAGGTGTTGAAAATAAAAATAATAATATAAATATAAATATAAAAAATATTAAAGTCTAACTAAGGGTATGTAGGGTGGATATTTTAAGCATATATAAAAGGACATTACTTGGGCTGTTTACTAAAAGATTTTGCAACCAACTTTTTATTATAATCTCTTTCTTTTGCTACAAATATGTTTGTGTCATGGAAATGGCAGAAGAAGTTTAGATCAGCCTGCCAGTCAGGATGCGTAAGCACCTAAAAAGCAAGCCAGAATGCCAGAGGCATTGCCAACTGAATGACTTGATATGGAGCCAGGCATTGGGAAATGATAAATTGTTGGCATAGCACAACAGTGAGTATGATCCCAATGACAAACCACAACAAGCCCACTTCTGACCCAAAGGGCCTTGCTACAGGGGGTGGGATCACAAAGATAGTTTCAATAAGTTCATCAGCATATGGGGTCATTTCAACTGGGGAGGCAAGGAGGTGAATTATCTCTTGCAATTGGTGGACATAAGGTCACAAAATTCCCATGTACTGTTGCCAGAAGTTCATGATAATGGGGTTGTATAGCCAAAAATATCAGACTTGCTGAATCCAATTGATGAAGGAGGGAGCCATAGTGACCATAAGTACTGGTAGAGCCCATCCAGTATACAGACTGACAGGCCACCAGGGAAACACCATCAGGGATGTGGTCAGAAGGAGTAATACAATAGAAAAATTGTTTGGTTTTTTGGCAAAATTTTTATTGAAGGAAAAGGAAGAATATCAACCAACAATTTTCTCAGTGCTATGCAACTGATTAAATAGTGGTCAATTGGGGTAGTGACAAGATGGGATTGGGACCCTCAATTTTGACCTAACTGGCAAATTATTCAGGAATGGGTGGGTTTATTCCTTAGGAACTGACATCAAAAAATTTGGTGGCAGGCCAAGTCACTGTCAGTTCAACCTCAAACATCTGAACTGAGGCTTGGCTACATTTCTGATGGTTGATATGGTGGTGTTGGGCCCAATAAGTGATAGGAATCCCCCAAGGCTACCCCACATAGGGGCAGTTCCATTTGGTTGGGAACGGGTTAAGGATGCCCAACCCGCTTGCACTTGGTTGCTGGGCCATTCATTCAGTCAGTGGCATCACATCAGCCACAATACCCAAATTGTCAACAGAGAATTTTGAACCCTCATTAATGGCATCCAATGCTATAGCCTGGCCATCGAGGATGATCCCCGACAACTTTGGTAGGAAGGTGATTTGTATGATCAATACTTTAATCAAATTGGAACTGTCAGTTATTCCAACTGATACATCAGACTTCATACCTTTCCAGCCATTTGAGATCTGAGCATCAGCCAGATTGCCACTCAAATTAGATCCAACTGATTTTAATTTGATAATCTTGGCGCAGATTTTGCTAATTCCCCATAACAGTTCTGCCAAGGTAAATGTGGGTGCTGGGGGTGGGATCTGAAGTGGAAGAGCTGTTACCCACCGCTTATCTACTACATGAGTGAGATTTCCCTGAGTAATGAGAGGCACCACCATCCTCTTTGGTGTCTTCTTACTTGGAAATGGGGAAATGGCCCGATCAACAGCCAGGGGACATTCCCCAGGACTTACATTACCCTTTCTTTTTTCAAAGAAAGGGCACCCCCATCAGGAAACTGCGCCAGAGCCACATTCTTATGTGCCTTGGGTAACTTGATTGCCATAATCATCACAACTTTTTTTTGGGGGGGGGGAGCCTCAGGGTGAGATATGTGGAACTCTTCAACCAGGTCCATACAATTCATACAATCATGCGCCTTGACCCAACTATTATTATAGGCTGGATACCCTTTCCAGGCCACTAGATATTGGACAGAATGTCACGACTTCCGGGATGCCAGGATAGCCTCTACCTCAGCCTCTTCCCCATTATTGACAATAATCAGTTCCAGTTCCATGGGAATTGCACCCTTGAAGGGTGACAGATGGAAAATATGGAAAACAGGATGCTGCTTCCAATGCGCAGGGAGCTTCAGTCAGAATGCCCTGTTGCCTAATACCTCCTCCACCAAATGGGGACCCAAGCATTTACTGGCAAACTTATGGGAAGGGGTCTGAATTCTTAAGTGATGGGTATCAAGCATGACATAGGAACCCACTATAAAATCATGACCTGGGAGATGCTTATGATCTGTGAACTTCTTGTATTCATTGATGGCTTTGATAAGGTGTTCCCACACTAAGGCTTGGGTCAATCTGATATGGGCATCATAATCCGCAGAATCTTGAACCTCAGGCCACAAGCACAGCCCAACCAAAAATGAAGGATTATAACCCAACGTTGCTTCAAAGGGAAAACCCCGTGGACACATGGGTCCCATTATTGTAAGTGAATTGAGTTAAAGGCAATTCACCAGCCCAAGTATCCTGCATGGCTTCAGCATAGCAACGCAGGTACTGTTCAAGGACTTGATTGACCCGCTTGGTCTGTCTGTCAGACTGAGGATGATACACCGTGGAGTGACAGGGGGATATTTTTAGGATCGATAGGAGTTCACTCCAAAACTGCATGGTGAACTGTGAGCCCCTTCACTAATGATCTCCTGGGGGAGACCAAACATCAAAAACACATGGCGTACAAAAAGATAGGCAGTTTCTTCTGACATAATCATGGAAGTACAAGGTATAAAAAGGAAAAATTTCATAAAACAATCCACCACTACCATCACCGCTGTGAACCCATTATAACAGAGGAGTTCAATGATAAAATCCATGGACACTGAGGTCCATGGGCCCTTCGCCTGCTGTAAGGGGTGCAGGAGACCATTTTTGCCAGAGTGACACAACTTGGCCCTAGTGCAAGTAACACAATCGGTGATCCAAGCTGGAACCTCTTTTGTCAGACCCACCCAATTGAAGGTTCTCTTGATCAAATCAATGCATTTCTTATTACCGGAATGACTGACTGTGGGGGGATCATGATATGCGCGGAATACCTCTGATTGGAAGGAAGGAGGACCCAGATGCAAGACCAAAAGTAAATGAGTCCCTCTTCTAAGGAGTATAGGGAGTGTTTATGACTTTAGTGAGCCAACTGCTCGACCAACTCCACGCCCTCAGGGCAGGCCATTTTACTGGCTAAGATCTGAGCCACTAGCGGGGAATCAGGAGCCAAAGCGATGGAGGAAATGATGGGGGGAACGAATGACAGAATTTAAGTGGCAGGAATCACGGTAATGAGGTCCACTTCCTCTGGTTCTGAGGGACAGTGGGTGGGGCTGCAGCTTATGAAATTGGGAAGTACATTGAGCACACCTTTAATAAATTCATATTTAAAGTTAAAACTGCACAGGTCCTGATAGGTTTGGGCCTGCCGGTGCACCAGTTTTTGGGTTTTGCAGAAATACAAAAGGGCCTGGTGATCTGTGCAGACTGTTAATTCATGGTGGGCACCCTGCAACAGATACCGCCAATGAGTTAATGCCCATGCAACAGCTGCCAATTCCTTATCATATATGGCCCAGGACTGCTATGTGGCTGTGAACTTTCAGGAAAAGTAAGCAACCGGGTGTTCTAAACCATCATGCTCCTGAAGCAACACCACTCCCACTGCAGCTGATGAGGCATCACATGCAACAATATACAGTTTGGTGGGACCAGTGTGCTTCAAAATGGGTGGAGACATGAACACCTCCTTGATTGATTCAAACGCCTGCTGGCATTTGGGCATCCAACAAAACGGTACATTTTTCCCAGTAAGGGGGTGGAGTGGTGTGGCCAGCTGGGAAAGTGCCAGGGAAACCTTTTTCAGAAAAATGATAGTTCCCAAGAAACTCTGAAGTTGTATCTGTGTAGTCAGAGTTGGCCATTCTCAGATTGCATCTAACTTGTTGGGAGGTATCACATAGCCATCTTTGAGAACCAGGTTCCCAAGGAAGGTAACCTCCTCCTTATAAACTCACACTTGGAAGTTTTGAGGAACAAACCTGCCTTATGAAAGGTGACCACCACCACCTCCAAGTCAGTAGCGTGTTGTTTGGGAGTCGGGGAATGAACCAGGATATCATCAATGTATGCAACTGCACAGATAAACTGGAGGTCACCCAGTACACTGTCAATCATCTGTTGAAACATAGCGGGAGCATTCTTCAGCCCAAAGGGCATTACACAAAATTGGAAAATGCTGCACTTCATCCAGATCGCTGTTAACCATTCCTGCCCTTCCATTACCTGAATTTGGTAGAAAGCGTTCATCAGATACAACTTAGAGAACACATGGGATTTGGCAATTGCCTGGCTGATTGTCTGCTCCAAAGGCAAGGGGTAGGGATCAGGAACCGTTATTTTATTCAAATGACCATAATCCATGCAGGGATGGAGAGAAACATCCACTTTTTTGGTGAAGATGATGGGGGAGGCAACGGGTGAGGCCTCCTTGAACAACCAACCCTTTTTCAACATATCATCCAACCAGGTATTGAGTTCAACTTCTTCCTCCATGGTATGGGGATACAACGGGCAGTTGATGTTCACCAACTCCACGGTCATTTGAAACCCACAATTGAACCTAGTGTGCTTAGGCAGGCAATTTGCCTTTTCTATGTCAAAGATTCTCTGATAGCACATAAAGTTCTTGGGGAAATTGGCCGGTATGCCCGCAGAAGTGACTATGGTAGTGATGGAGCTAATTCCTTGTATCTTCTTGAGGGTGTTGATCAAGGGAAATTCACCCTTCAGTTGATCATTGGTAAATGACAACATATTAGACTCCAAGTGAATCTTGACATGTTGTTGGCGCCACCATCCCACACCTAAGATCACCAGAAACACCAAGTTTGGCATGGCCAAAAAATGATTGAAGAAGCTAAACTGGTGGATTGAAAAAGGTACCAGTTGGTGAATGACATATGAGGTCTGGGAAGCCAATGAGGCCACCATCACTGAGGGGCCTGCATCCATTTCCAGTTCTAATTGTTGCGCCAACTCAACACTCATGAAGTTCCCCACAGCTCCAGTATCTACCAGGGCTTTGAAGGAGACATGATGCGAGCTGACACTGATCTTCATAGGCAACAGGAAATAAGTGAAGTTTTGTTTATTGGAAGATTTGACCAACTCATTTGTAACTGAAGAAATAACTGGCATGTTGGGGGTAAGGTCGGGGTCCTTTGCTGGAGCAAAAATTGGAAGTACAAGGGTGAGGAAATGACTTCCTCCATCTGGGCTTGAACAGATTCATTAATAGATAACTCTGTATCTGCCAACTTGGACTTGGGGGTTATGGCAAGATCAGCACCCAGATCTACCACTAATTTGGAGATAGGCGTCATCTGCATCTACTTTGGGTAACCCAATCAAGAAATTTGCCTTCTGATAATGGGTAACATGGCAGGGTAAGGCGTTGATGGTGGTTGCAGTGGCACATATTTGATCTACTGATCCTTGGATGGTGGACCAGACCTTGTGATGAGTGGAACCCAAATTTCAAACCCAATCTAAAGACTGCCTGAAGCATACCAATAGAAAGACCCAATGTGGGGCCAGTTCACAAAAGGTAGAAATCAAAGAAACCAAACTAGGGACTTCAGCCATGGCATAGATCAGTCTGAATAGGTGGTCCAATTGTGACACAGGGGGTTTCAGGGTAGCCAACATGACAGCCATCAGGGGGGTGGAGTCACCTGCTTGTGAGAAAGAGTGCAAAAGACCTCTCACCCAATGGTGGGTATCCCCATCCACAGCATCTAACAATGCGAGCCCTTGTTGAGCATGGGATAATGCAGAAGCATTATTAAGTGCAACTGTTGTATGCATTTGCACCTCGGTGAGTGCGTTGAGAACTTGGTTGGCGATCTTTCAGGGGTGGGACACTTGAACTTTCCTCCAGGCTAGTGGAAGGGGAGGAGGTGCAATCCGCGCAGCTTGGGTGGATTGAAGAAGATTTTCCAAGGTAGAGTGGATACTTCTCCCAAAATCAGAAAGTGACCAAACAAACAATGAACAGCAAACTACTGATTGTATATTCATTTGGTAAAGGGTAACCACTGCAATGCCCAGTTTGAAGAACAAGGTGGAAGTGGCTGGGAATAATGGTTGGTCAATTATGTCATGGAAATGGCAGAAGAAGTTTAGATCAGCCTGCCAGTCAGGATGCGTAAGTATCTAAAAAGCAAGCCAGAATGCCAGAGGCATTGCCAACTGAATGACTTGATATGGAGCCAGGCATTGGGAAATGATAAATTGTTGGCATAGCACAACAGTGAGTATGATCCTGACAATGAACCACAATGAGCCCACTCCTGACCCAGGGGGCCTTGCTACAGGGGGTGGGATCACAAAGATAGTTTCAATAAGTTCATCAGCATATGGGGTCATTTCAACTGGGGAGGCAAGGAGGTGGCTTCTCTCTTGCAATTGGTGGACATAAGGTCACAAGATTCCCATGTACTGTTGCCAGAAGTTCATGATAATGGGGTTGTATAGCCAAAAATATCAGACTTGCTGAATCCAATTGATGAAAGAGGGAGCCATAGTGACCATAAGTACTGGTAGAGCCCATTCAGTATACAGACTGACAGGCCATCAGGGAAACACCATCAGGGATGTGGTCAGAAGGAGTAATACAATAGAAAAATTGTTTGGTTTTTTGGCAAAATTTTTATTGAAGGAAAAGGAAGAAAATCAAACAACAATTTTCTCAGTGCTATGCAACTGATTAAATAGTGGTCAATTGGGGTATTGACAAGATGGGATTGGGACCCTCAATTTTGACCTAACTGGCAAATTATTCAGGAATGGGTGGGTTTATTCCTTAGAAACTGACATCAAAAAATTTGGTGGCAGGCCAAGTCACTGTCAGTTCAACCTCAAACATCTGAACTGAGGCTTGGCTACATTTCTGATGGTTGATATGGTGGTGTTGGGCCCAATAAGTGATAGGAATCCCCCAAGGCTACCCCACATAGGGGCAGTTCCATTTGGTTGGGAACGGGTTAAGGATGCCCAACCCGCTTGCACTTGGTTGCTGGGCCATTCATTCAGTCAGTGGCATCACATCAGCCACAATACCCAAATTGTCAACAGAGAATTTTGAACCCTCATTAATGGCATCCAATGCTATAGCCTGGCCATCGAGGATGATCCCCGACAACTTTGGTAGGAAGGTGATTTGTTTGATCAATATTTTAATCAAATTGGAACTGTCAGTCATTCCAACTGATACCTCAGTCTTCATACCTTTCCAGCCATTTGAGATCTGAGCATCAGCCAGATTGCCACTCAAATTAGATCCAACTGATTTTAATTTGATAATCTTGGTGCAGATTTTGCTAATTCCCCATAACAGTTCTGCCAAGGTAAATGTGGGTCTGGGGGTGGGATCTGAAGTGGAAGAGCTGTTACCCACCGCTTATCTACTACATGAGTGAGATTTCCCTGAGTAATGAGAGGCACCACCATCCTCTTTGGTGTCTTCTTACTCAGGAATGGGAAAATAGCCAATCAACAGCCAGGGGATATTCCCTGGGACTTATAGTTTGATATCAGAGTTAAAGAATTATAATAACACCTTTTACTTTAGTTAAAAAACATAGTGATCTTAAAGGCATAGTATCAAAGAATGGTTAGCTTAGTGAGGTGGTTCCTGCTACCACTCTGGTGCAGGTTTTGTTCAAACAAGATTAAAACTAGTACTGGCTAGAAAAAAGTCAGCATGGTATATTATCCCAAGGTCGACCTGCCTTGTTTACCTTTAAAGGTATAATATCTATACTTAATTTAAAATGACTAAACCAAAAATAAGACTTAAAGGCATTAACTGGGATTCTAAGATGATTAAAACTCTAAAAAGTTTTTTTCTATACTTACTTAATTTATTTACTTAATCTAAATTAGTAATTAATTGAACAAGAACAATAATTACAAAAGAGTACTTTTCTATAAAACTCACTCAGTTTGCAGGTCTTTTTACTGCTATTTTTCTAATTACTTAAACAATTAATTATAGGTAGACTTGCAAGTGTTTATTAAAAAGCGAGCAGCTATTTTAGATTTATATATGAATCTAAAAAATGATTTTATAATTTATTCAATTCTAATGGATGATAGCTAATAATCTTAATTTTATTCGAGGTGGGCCGACCTGGGGACGATATCGCGCCGATTAATGAGAAGTCGAATGAATGGGAAAGGAGGATAAAACCCGGAAAACCTCCATGCGCGGCGTATGATAGGCCAGGAACTCCATAGACCGCCTTTGCTATTTGCTATCTCGGTTCGGGGCATTGGTGCGCAAAACCAACACAGTCAAAATCGTCCCCTACCCAAAGTCCTATACCGGGATTGAACTCGAAATCATTTGCTTTTAAATTAAGTAATTTGTTGATTCTGTATACAAGCTAGTATAATTTATAATATATACTATTCTTAGAGTGGTTTAACTTAAAAATGTATAAGAGCTAATAATAAATTAGCCTTTGTGTTTTTAAGGTGCAACTATAAGACAAGCAATCTTTGAAAGACTAGACTTTTAGTCAAGTGGTAACAAACTTACTGAAAGAGTGAAATGGTAAAGAGGCTATTTTTCAATTTTGATAAAATTTAAGAACAACTAAGATAATATTTTTATTATATATAGTCATATGGAATCAAATAGTTAAGGTAAAGGTAATTGAAAAATATGCAAAGTAAATTAAAAGACAAATTAAGATAACACTCATAAGAGCTGCTTAACCTGGCAATGTACTTTCTGATTACACTCTAGTGCAGGGTTTGTTCAACATAGGTTTGAAACCAGTACTAACTAGAAAAGCTTGGTGTAGTATATTTGCCCAAGGTTGACCCACCTCAAATATTTTATTTTAAGATACCACTTACAGTTACAAGATAAAAGATTAATAAAGTATGCTGTAACTGATGGGGAAGCCCAAGTATCCTATCTGCACTGACTATTAAACCATTCTTAAGGAGAGTTTCCTTTATCTTATCAGATAAATAAGTGATATAGTTCACAAAGCAATTTGTATAAGAAGGCAAGTGTAGTCCTGATAAGTCAAAGTGTAGGGATATATCTTCCCTGTCACTTATCACTAATAGTAATAACTGAAGAGGGTTTAGTTAATTGCATCTTATACATGACCAGATTTGTAAGTCTGGAAGCTCAACCTCCTAAACTAAATCATATAATGTTCCCTTATAGAGGAAAGAAGGGACTCAAGGCAACTGTGAAGCCTTTGATTCATCTGAGTGACTTGGCCAGATTGTTGATGAGTGTTAAGTAGCTTCTTTAGCCACCAAAAACCTACCTAATTTGCCCCTCTTTTATGCTTCTTCACTTGTATATAAGATCAAGGGGTCTTTAGAGAGGTAATACTAGCCAGAGGCTACTAGCAGGACCCCCACCTTTATTGGTCCTCACCCTGTTACCTCCCACCCATTGAAAACTGCAAAAATCAATCTCAGTACTCTGGAAAGCTTTAGTAAGTTAGGAAAACTATTTCAAGACAAACAATTCAAGTCTCTGTGTCATGGGGTGCTGATCTAAATTGAGGATTCAGCCTTGAAAATATAAATATAAATATAATTATAATTATAAATCAATGGTCAGAGTCAATTAATAAGACCAATTACACTGAGATTCTGTTTAAACTAATCTACTCAAGTTAATATTGGTGAGAGTACTCCTGCCGCTGATCTAGAATTATATTTTCTGAGCATTTATGACCTGTATGTAAGCTATCTGATGACCCTCAAACCCAGGCTGTTCATTTCAAGAATGTCAGCCATCCCAGAGCAAGCCATCACCTCAATCTCTTACTCTTCCAGAAAGTATAAAAGATAAACACTTCTCCTAGGTTTAGTTGTCAGTTTACTCTTTAATTCAGTTCAAGTTAATTTTCATTTACAAAAAACCTCTCCATGGGCTCCACTAATCTACTTTCTACCAAAATTTTTTCTTTGAACCTAACTAAACATGGTACTATCAGAATTCTGGGACTGATGATTGTTGATTGAGCAATACAAGTCATCAATCTAGAAGCTTGGTGTGCGTTCTCTGAGATCATAAGAGGCTGTGCTCCCAACCTGCTTCTCCAATCCACTGCCCAAGAAGAGCTCCATGATCTTTCAGATTCAGTTTGCCAAACCACCACTGGTTCACCACAATATGTCCAACCAAAAATTATGCAATCTATCATTCAGGATAACCATCATATCTGCCCAACTCACCTCACCATCCCACCACTAGTTAATCACAATCTGGATGAAATGAGGCCTCCCACTCCACTAACTTTGATAAGTCATTTGTGGGTGATGATCACCACTCTTACAATATGGAGGTGGAACCCAGGCGCCAGATCATTTAAAGTATCACTCCTTGGGGCAATCTGCCTCAATTTACATTAATAAATTGATCTGATGTTCCAATGACCTTTTCTACTCCATGTAACAGCTTGAAACACCATAACAACAACATGATGATGCCCAAGCCCACCCCATATTTTAATTTAGCTGATTCAATTTGATTTATGAACCCAATACTCATTTTTGTAGGTTAACGACCTCCAATGAGCCTAAGATTTCTTGTATATAACTGAACTTAAGAATTATAGACTGAAACCAAAGGCTAGCAACTGCAAACCCAGGAGGATTGGTCATCCTCCATGACTCTTCCACCCTTGGGGTGCTATAGCAAGAACTGAGGTTGCACCCATTACAGACATTTGGATTTCTATGGGGCCTTTGGTACGGTGACTATCTTTAACTACCCTCACAGAAACAATAGGGTGTCTCTCCTACAAGACATTAGGACTGCTATGCCTCTGGCACTCTGGGCATTACACTGAGTTGTCACAAACTCAGAATTGAAGCCCAGTATTACTTTAATTAGCAGAATCCATGACTCAATGAACCAACCAATAAACTCAGCATTTTCTGTCCTACTCATGGGATCAGGAAAAGAAGTTTTTATATTCTCAAAATGACCCTATATTCTCTCTGCAACTTAACTTTCTCTTGTTGGTCACTTGTTTCACTCTGTAGGGCATGCAAACAACTTATGTTAACACAGAGCAATAACCTTACAGCACCAGAAAATCAGGCTGCCCCTTCAGTAGGTTTGGTGGTAGTGGGGATTCCACCAGTTCCCTCACCAGCAGTTGCAGAACAAGTTCTTGATGCCCTGGTGGGACTTCATGTGCGCTTTGCAGCTGGGGTTCTTAACCTTCTCCTACTCCTACTGATGCACAAAGAAGGGTAGCCCTTTTAGATGCCTTGGGAGGAGAGGCTCGCTGCTGGGTTAGAGGGGTGCTACGCTCTGAAAACAAAATGAGTAATCATACTCCCTTATTGAAGCTAGTATCTGCTGCAGTACAAGCAACTAAATCTAGAAATCCCACCTCTTTTGCCTCTTCACCCTCTACCTGGGTGTCTCAGACTTGTCTTTGCTCATAGAAGCCTTCACAGCATTGGTTCCTTCAGCTGGGATCCCTACTAATATCATGATGTCATCCTTTAGAGCAGCCTTGGACCCAACTACAGCCAGCAATCCCTCATGAAATTTTTTTAGTATCTATAAGAGGCATTATTTTCTTTGGTGTACTTGATTAGGGTAAAAAATCTCCAGGAAACCATACCCTCAGTGGCAGCCATGTCATCCACTCAATCAGCAAATCCCCCTCAATCTAGTTTATCTTAGTTGAAGACATCTAGCCCTATCTCTTCAGAGAATAAGGGTCCAGAAAAGAGTTCTTCTGATGTTGCAGCAGTATCTCCTTACCCTTATGGCACCCTGGAGAGTTGCAAAGTACCAGTTGAGAATACCTTTCTCCCTACAACTGAAGAGGATCTGATTGTAACTTTGAACCCAGAAAATCCTACTTTAATACCAACCCAAATGGCCCAAGTGGAAGCACACGCAGATCATGATCAGGAAACTGATCTTCATTCACCAAATTAAGTCCTACTCCTACCATGTCAATTCCACTTGTCATACAGAATCACATAGGTCCTTCCAAGGTTTTGACCCCAGAGCATCCATCCCCTGCAATTGAGATGAACAAGTGCATAACCGTAGATCCTACAAAAACATCTTGTCAGTGTACCAGGAGAACCTTACAGATGACCTCTTTAAGAGTACTCAATATAGTTCACTTGTGACCAAGGGTCCTCTCCTCATCATGGGTCCAGCCCCACCTTCTGCTGCCCTCTCTCTCCATGACCAATAAAGAGTACTTTAGGATTACTTATTGTTAATTACCTTCAGAGTAGGGATTTGTGAGATTACAATGAAAGAACTTTTGATAACGAGGCAACAGGCAACTTCATGGATCTAAAAGTTGCTCACTCACTAGACCTGGACACTGTGCCAGTCACTTCTATAGTAAGAGCCTCATCTGAGACAATGATGTCATGCCATTCAGCGTCCAGTGCAATTTCTCATCCAAGAATTCTGCTTTTGCGAACACTTTTCAGTAGTGCCTGCTCTACTGTACCCCATCATCATGGGGTTAGGCTGGTGGATTCTCCAACAGGTAAACATCAACCTGGACCTCAACTGTCATGGCCTAATGCCATTATCGAGGGAACCAATTTTAAGGACAAAGATGCACGTCAGGAGACCAAAAAGGTAAAGTTGGCAGGCCTCCCTGACCTCAAGCATACCCTGGACCAAAGTGGGTGCAGGCATAATATGCACAGGTTGGTCCTGGTAAAGTGTATGATGCTCAGCCTGGCATTACAGCCAGGGCGTTAAAATGCACCAGCTATGTTCTGAATCACAAGGGTTTTGGTACAGTTACTTAAGGAACAGGGTTCAAAAACCTATTCTAATTTTAATATTACCAGATTGGGCTGAGTCCAATTGCAATCCATAACTTGAGTACTTTCAATTTCAAGTTACAAGACCCAGGCCAATGGTAGCATGCATATATTAATGCACTTAGACTTAGCACCACCTCCACCAATTGATGACTCATCCCCATTGTTAAAGTATGTTTCCCTAAGACTAACTTTCCTCGTTGGTTGACTTCCTTAATGAAACTTCCCCACTAGTTTACGTATTTTAATATGGTTCCATGGGCGAACCTGTGCACAGACCTCCTTGAGAGGTCTCTAACAACGTTAGCATTTTATTTTAACAAAATATCTACCAGATCTGGTGCACCGCTGGGCTGCCTTAGTCCCCTCCAGACTGAGGCACTCAAGCACTCCAGCATAGATCTCTGCTTGTTTATGGACTCCACTTTAGGGTCCACCCAAGCGTTGTTTATTTGTTACCAACTGCTATGTACAACGTTGTACACCCTTGCCCTGGGTTACTTCAGCTCCAGCATCCTTTGCAATGCTCTGTTTACCATTATACTAACAACTGGTTCCCTGGAAGTGTGGCTGTGCATCTTGCACCACCTCTATGGGAATGAAAGATTTACAGACACTCTCCTTACATCAACTACTTGTCATTTTTCAATAAGATGTGCAGTTGGGAATTCCCATTGATTAAACTCTCTCAACAGAGGCTTCACTTAGTTCAATTTTTCCCTCTGAGTTGTCTCATTTAGAAACTCCCAGGATTTTTTATTTTTTAGCCCCATACAAGGATGTCTTTGACATGAGCCTTGCAACCTGACTCCAACCACATTCGGAACATGACCTTTCATTTCAGCTGACAGTGAATTTTATCAAGATCAACTGTCCCTTGTACCCACACACTGAGGAGTAAGACAGTGCGTTGGGAATATGGCTGGATGATATTTTAGAGAAAGGGTGGATTATCAAGCTTCCTTTTTCCATTGCCTCACCTGTAGTCTTTGCCCAGAAGGCTGATGAGACCTTACAGCCTTGTGTGGACTATGGTCATGTTAATAACGTGACGGTTCCAGACACATACCCCCTTCCATTGGAACAAACCAACGGCCAGGCCTAAGATAAACCTCTGGTTTTCTTAAAACTTGACCTATTCAACTCTTCAACCTGGTGAGAGTCAAAGCGGGCCAAGGATGGCTCATAGCTATTTGGACAAGGCGTGGAATATTTCAATCTAAGATGATGCCCTTTGGGTTGAAGAATGCTTTGGCACCTTCCAATGCTTAATTGATGATGTTCTGGAGGACCTAAGGTTTAATTGCACTGTTTCTTGCATTGCCAACATTTTGATCTACCCCAAAACCCATGATCAGCATTCCAAGGACTTGGAGGTCGTGATGGCAGCCGCCTCAAGGCAGGTCTCTTTGTTAAGCCTTCCAAGTGCAAATTTTTATGAGATGAAGTCACCTTTTTAGAAAACCTGGTCCTCAAGGATAGCTATGCTGTCCCTCCATGTAAGTTGGAGGCCATTCAATCCTGGTCAGCCCCCATTACTCAAAAGAAGCTCTGTGCTATCTCAGGACTGTGATCTTCCTAAAGAAGTCCTCTTCAGCCCAACACAGTTAGCTTCGCTCCTTCATTTACTAACATGGAAGAATGTTCCTTTCAAATGGACAGATGGTTGTGAAACAAGCTTTTGAGGCAATCAAGGAAATTTTCTTTTCAGAGCCAGTTTTGCGAGATGCTGACTCATCCAAGCCACTCATTGTGGCTTGTGATGCATCTGCAGTTGCAGTTGGAGCAGTACTCTTGAAAGAGCATGAAGGAACAGAGCATCACATAATCTACTATTCAAAAAGTTTACCTTAACAGAACAGGCTTGGGCGATTAACAATAAAAAGTTGGCAGCAGTATCATGGTCACTTACCCACTAGAGATATCTTTTTCAGGGGGAAAGACATGAAAACACTGTATGCACTGACCATACATCCTTATTCTACTATTGCAAACCCCAAAAGCTGGCCCACCGCCAGGCGCATACCTACAGTGATCTTTACAACTTTTCACCTAAAGTATGAGCTTAAAAAATGCCACTAAATATGCTGCCTGACATGTTAAGCCGCAACCCTGCCATGAATCCAGCCCAGAGGATCACCTGTCTGAGCTCATCTCAGTGGAGCCCTCCTCCATGAACCTCACCCTGGATCCAGCCACCGTATAGCATGCTGACCTAGACACAGAGTCACCCATGTGTGAACGAATTTTAGCATGTCAATAATGTTGCTCTGATGGTATAGAGTTGGCGAATGACCTGGAAACTAGGAAGCGCTCAGACCCTGTATTCCTTAAAAGATGGGGTAATCTTCTTTAAGATAGGTTCTTAGTCCCACCTACCTTGCGCATGAAGGTATTTAGAGATCACCACGCCCCACCTGCAGTAGGCCATCTTGGTTCAAAGAAGTGTCATGAACTAGTCAAGAGAACCTATAATTTTCTTGGGTTCTCCAAGTATGAAAGAGCGGGTAGCAAGCTGTATTACCTGTGCATGATCAAAATATAACTTTACAGGAAAAAAGGGCCTCCTACACTCTCTGCAACAAGCAGAGGGTCCCTGGACGTCTGTCTCAGTGGACTTCATTGTTGAACTTCCCTTGTCTATAGGGTTTGATGACATAATGCTGATTGTAGACAGGTTCATTAAGTCTGCGCTGCTTATCCCATGTCACACAGCCATAATAGCATCAGATACTGGAGCTCTCTATATCAATCATATGATATCTATTTTGAACTCTAAACAGTAATTTTGATAAATTGCAGCCCTTGATTTGCAGCCAAGTTGAGGGACAAATTGCTGGACTTCTCAATATTAAGCCCTGCCTTTCTATGGCATATCACCCAAATTCAGATGGGAAAACTGAGAGTGATAATCAAGTTTAGAACATTATCTAAGTTTGTATTCTCTTCCACCCAGGATACCTGGGCAATGGTGTCAGGCAAACAGCAAGTTGTTTTTAGAATGGCCTGCCAGTTTAAGTGCCAAAGCACCCAAATGGCTTACTAAATGCCAGTGGCACTGCTGCTGGTATGACTGTTATGGAACTAGGAAGGAGTTCTACCATTAAGTACCCATGAGCCATAATCGTGTATAGACACCTAGCAAAATACCATGTGAACACGGCCATAAACTCCAAGAGTTGTTGGAATACTGGCAGAAAAGGCAGTTCAGTTTCAAGCATAAAAGACTAGAATTGAGTCATGGGTTTTATTAGAAAGATAGATAAAGAAAATCAACCAACATTTTTCTCAGTGCAATGCAACTGATTATATAGTGTTTGATTGGTAGTGGGGTCAAAGCGGGATCAGGTCCCTCAAATTTTACCTAACCTGTAAATTTTTGTGGGAAGGGGCAAATAATTTCAATTGAAACTGATATCAGAGGATTTGGTGGCAGGCCATGTCACTATTGATTTGACTGTGAACGCCTGGACTGATGCTAGACTGTGTTTATGTCTTTTAGCACGACAGTGTTTGGCCCAATGAGCATTAAGTGTCCTTAGGGCCACCCCATATAGGGGTGGTCTAATTGGTTGAAAATGGGTTTGGGATGGCAGCCTTCCTGTGCCCGGTCGCTGGGGCATTTGCCATCCAAATGAGTGGTGTAGGGAACAACTCCCAATTCTTTACTAGGGGTTTCAAGTTATTGGCAATAACCCCTGACAATTGTGAAGGGGATTTAGAAACATCAATCATCTCACTTGAAGGCTTGATGTCATCCGCGATTCTGGGATACTTTTCTCTTATTGTTTCTTTATGAATATTGGTTTTCTGATCATCATTCTTTATTCTCATTAAACTTGGACTTTTTGTCTTCATTTTGTTAATTTTGGTGCAGATTTCTTCAATTTAGCGGACCAGTTTGGCAGAGGTAAGCGTGGGGAATGGGGGAGGACTCTTCAGAGGGAGCACTGTAACCCAGTGATCGTCTACCACATGAGTTAGGTCGCCCTGGGTGACAAGGGGTACAGCCACCCTTTTTGGCCCCTTCTTGTTTGGGAATGGTAAAATCGGCCGATCTATGCAAAGGGGACATTCCCCTGTACTTACAATTGGACCCCCTTCTGACACAATTCTCTTACAACAACGCGCTTCATTATACCACTGGATTTTCCCCATTTGAGGCCACCTTGGGTACAATAAATTATTCCATATTGGTCTAAGCTTGACTTCTGTGGTTCCTGCAGAAGCGGACTGCATCATTAAGATATGGAACACCCAAAAATTTGTTCAAGAGCGCTTCTCTAAAGCCATTGGAGATTAAAAGAAGTTTACTGATAGGAAGCGACTTCCAATACATAATATCTTGGAAGGCTCACTTGTTATTCTTGACACCCTCCACTTGAACATGAAGGTCCTCTCATGGAAGCTG
Organism: Massospora cicadina; assembly: GCA_022478985.1. Taxonomy (NCBI): domain Eukaryota; kingdom Fungi; phylum Entomophthoromycota; class Entomophthoromycetes; order Entomophthorales; family Entomophthoraceae; genus Massospora; species Massospora cicadina. The sequence goes on from JAKSZP010014787.1 coordinate 93,334, forward strand.
GATAGTAAGCCTCAGGGCCTTTTAAAGTCAAAAAAGATTTGAACAATGGTGCATATTGCGTCAATATTCCTGCCCATTAGAAAACAACATAATTTATTCCACATTTCCTAATTATCCCCTTTATGAGATAGCAACCTACTACACCAGAGCTTATCATAGTGAAGGAGTCACAAGAGGCAGAAGTTGAGGCGATATTGGCCTCAAGGAAAGCCAGGAGATCAGTGCAGTATCTTGTTGCATGGAAGGTTACCCTACCCATGAAAATAGTCGGAGAAGCGCAAGGGACTGTGAAAACTGTAAGGAGCTAGAGGCTGAGTTACATGTCACATCCTGTGGCCTACTATCCACATAAGAAATAGCTTCTCTGGCCATCAAAACTCTGTCAGACACAAGAGTTATACCCTGGTTCAAGTACCAGGAGAAGTTATTTTCCTGTTCAAAAAAGAGAGTATATTATAAGTCTGAAACCCCAACCTCTTTGGTTAGATCGTGGGAAGTTCCCTTACAGAGGAAAGAAGGAACCCAAGGCACCTGTGGAGTCCCCGGTTCAACTGGGTGATTTGGCCCAAGTTGTTGAGCGCTGGGTAACTGCTTTAGACCCCAAAAACCCACCTACTTTACCCCCCTTTTCTGCTTCTTCCCTTTTGAACAAGATCAAGGGGTCTGTAGGGAGGTAATTCTAGTTAGAGGCCACCATCAGGATCCCATTCTCATATGGTCCCCACACTATCACCTCTCACCCTCTTTGAAACTTCAAAAATCAATCTCAAAATTCTAGAAAACTTTAGTAAATTTAAAACCGGATTGGGCTACATAAATTCAAGATTCTGGGACACATGGATGTTATACAAGCTAAGAATTCATTCTCAAAAGTTTAGATTTATCTTCAAATTGATAATCAAAATTAAACTCGCCAAGAACCAATTCTGATGAGCATGCAATCTGAGCAAATCCGCATAAGTTTAAATCAATGAGAGTAACTCTACCACTGATTTAAGAATTACGTTGTCAAAGCTTTTATGACCACATATGTAGGCTATCTGATGACCCTTTGAACCCAGGCTACTCGTCACAAGTACATCATTTGGACCAGTTCAAGTCATCCCCAAAACCTTCCCCAACCACCAATTATAAAAGACAACCGCCCTTCCTAGGGTCAGTTGTCAGTTCATTCTATACTTCAGTTTATGTATTTTTTTAAGTTACCAAAAAACTCTCCATGGGCTCTGCTGACCTACTTCTCACCAAAAATTCTTGCTTTGAACCTAACCAAACGTGCCGCTATTGGCGTTCTGGGACTGATGATCGTTGAGTGGGCACTCCAATCAATCGATCCAGAATCTCACTGTGCGCTAGCTGAGGTCATCAAAAGTTACATCCTGACCTGCTTCTCCAATTTGCTGTCCAAGAAGGACTCCCTAATCTGCCAGATCCAGTTCACCAACTCACCACTGGTTCAGCGCAATCTAGCCAACCAAAATTCCTGCAATCTCTCACTTTGGATGGCCATTGTTATCAATCCAACTTGCATCACCGTCCCACCACTGGTTTGGCATGATCCAGATAAGACATGGCCTCTCACTCCACCAATTTTTAATAATTCATTTTCAGGAAATGATCTCCCTTTATTGCACCTGGAGGCGAAACCCAGACCCCAGATCATCCAGAGCATCGCTCCTTTAGCAATTGCCTCAATCTCTTTTAATAAATTGATCTGCCATTCCAATGACTTTCTTAACTCCGCGCATCAGCTCTAAACACCCCAACCACCGCGTGGTGATGCCAAAGCCCACCCCATATATGCATCAAGTTGATTAATTTAATTTTGTAAACTCAATACTCATTTTCGCGGCTCAACAACTTTCAAGAACCTAAGGATTCTTATAAATATGTAACTAAACCTGAGAATTATGGTATTAAAACCAAAAGCCATTAACTACAAAACCAGGAGGATTGGTCATCCTCCATGCCTCTCCCACCCTTGAGGGTTGTCTCAGCAAGACCCACGGTTACCCTCATTGCAGCTATATGGTTTTGCTATGGGGCCTTTGGTACATTGATTAACTTTTACTACCCTTACATGAACCATAGGGCGCCCCACCTATATGTCTTTAGGACTGCTATGCCTCTGGAATTCTGGTCAATTACTTAATTGTCACACCCAAATTGGTAGCCCAGTCTTATTTTATTATCAGAATATATGACAAAAGTGGGTAAAGGACACCAGTCTTTATTATTTCATTTCCATGACCTTATTTTATGAACCAGCGCATAGAAATAGGCTGCTCTTTTTAGTTTGATTAATGTCTGCATCAGAGTTTCTAGATATTTGGAGGGACACATATTATTTTGATGAGCTAATGAATATAAAATTTTGGGGGAAGCGCTGGTTGCTTCTCATGCAGTTAGGTTAACTAAGAGTACCCATTATCAAGTGATAAGAGATATAAATGCAAAATATAGGAAGGTAAGAAAGGTTTTAGCTAGACGCCTTCGCCATAATTATCTTCTGTAGATTACCAACAAAAGTACTGTTTACTTTTTCTATGGCGCTTTTTGTCTCTAGGTGATAGGGTGTAGATAATGCCCAAGTATACCCATCAAATCAATGGGTTTGTAATAATCTGAGATGTAAAATTAGTGCTGAAGCCCTCAATCTAATCGGGTCATCCATGACAATAAATAAAATCTAAGAGAGACTTAGTCATACTTGTGGCCCTAGTCCTGAACACTTTGGCCTCCACCCACTTAGTGAGATAATCAATGGCCACAAAATATTTAAACTGACCTGAACTATATAATAGAGGGCCCACAACGTCAATAGAGATGGTTTGACAGGCAAAGTTAGGCTCAACCAACTGATAAGAGGTGGCTTTACAGTAAGGAACGTCCACTTGGCATTCCTTACCACAGCGGAGGGTCACATGAACATCAAAATGCATCAAATTCCAATAGTATTAGTATTGCAAAAGCCAAAGCAACTTATTAAAGCCCCATGTCCCATCACCTTGTGGGCTCCAACGATAATATTGGTACTCCCCATTGGTCAGGGTATTCAAATTGCTAAATACAGGAAAAATTTATATAGATTCTTATTTTTACAACTTTTTTATTCCTTAAATTTTTTAAGGAGCGCTGAACTTATGCCGGATTGTTGTCATATTGCTGGGTTAGCATCTTAACACATTAATACATCTGCCAAATCAGCCACCAAGGCCACTTAGGAAGTTAATATAAAAGATTGGCGGTTTGATGCTTTATGCTGGGAAGTAATGATTTTAGTAAGTAGGCTAGTAGTTTCAAAGCTCATTGAGCCAGATGCCCTTTTGGCTCCTTCAGACTATGTAATGACCAATGAGTGGCATGATTTGTTACTACAGTGAAATGCATTCTGTGGATACAAACCTGGAATTGCTTACACACAAAGATGACCACCAGGCACTCCTTCTCAGTTAATATAGAATTCCATTAGAGGAAATCCAACTTCCATCTGCAGTATGCCACATGGTTCCTCCATTCCATCATAATTTAATTTTGATTATACTTACCCAACAACGTTTAGAAGCATCTATCTGAATAATAAATTATTTTTAAAATTTAGGGTACACTAGCAGTGGCACTTGATTAAGATGACGCCTTAGTTTATAAAGGCCAATTTAAAGTTCACAGTCCTATCAAAAGGTGCTCCATTAACCAAAAAATGAAAAAGGCTCATCAATTTTACTAAAATTCATTACAAAACAGCAGTATAAGTCAATCATTCTAAAGAAACCTTATATGTCAGGCTTGCTTCTTGACTGTGACATAAAGTCAATGGCTCAACCTTAGCTGGCCAGGGCCACAAGACATGCTTACTAATAACAAACCCCAGATAATCCAGCTACCATAAAAAAAAGTTGCACTTATGCAGCTTAATTTTTAGATTGACCTTGGAGAGGAGGAAGAAAACTTCTTAGTGGTGTGGATTTAAATAGAATGTTCTGGAGATTACAATTATATCGTCCAGATAAACTAGCATTCATGTGCTTTTCAAATCCTTTAAAATATTTTCTTATGGCTTAATGAAAAGTCGCAGGGGCATTGCATAATCCTTATGGCATCCAAGTGGGTTGATACAAGCCCTTAGCCATAAGCGTAGCAACATTTTCTGTTTATACTTAGGCAGCTCATTCTGCTAATGGCATAAAATTAGACCCATGACTGAAATATATTGTGCACCAGCTAAGCGATTAAGCACATTATCAATTTGTGTAAAGAATAGGAATTTTTTTTGTAATACTGTTAAGATTCTAGCAATCTATTATTACTTAATAAGATCCATTAATTTTCTTTATAATCAAATTGGGGTAGTACAAGGACTCTTTGAAGGCATTAACTTTCCCTTCTGCAAAAATTTATAAATCTCCTTATTTACCAATTCATCTGCCGCCTTCTATCGCCTATTAGAATAGAGGTAATTGGTAAAAGATTTCTAGTATTAATATGGAATAACATATTGTGTGCACACCCCAAAATGGAATAGTTTATAGAAAAAACAGTACTATACTTTTTAGAGAGTGCCAAAGCTTAGTCCTTCTCTATCTTTGTTAAATCTGGGAGAATTTCCCAGGAAACTAAAGAACAAACAGATTCATCAGCATCGCCTCTGCCTAGTTCATTTACTTTAATAAATCATTTAATTCTGGACTACTTTGACTGGTGAAAGATTTTTATATAAAGCTATAATTTGATGACTTTATCTGAATAAGGTATGTATACAAATTAGTCAATAGTATCTGAAATTTGGCATGATCAGGAAGGATAATCCCAGGCGCGGTGACAGGTTACAAATTGGAGCAACAAAATGGCACTGATATATCACTATATAAACCTTGGTGAATTTTTAAATATTTGGTTTCACAATAAGTTGATGGCCCGCTGGAATAATAAGGCTATGATTAGCGTGTAGTAGAGACCCTTAGATTACAATCTGATTAAGTAACTTCCAGGTAAAACAACGCATACACTGATAACCAATGGGTACTATGCCCTCCTTGAACATGAGATTAACAAACCCTAATTTTGAGGCGGTGGGGCCTCATCCTTCAATTATAGAATGAAAGAAGAGTTCATAAAGTATTCCTAAACATGCTCCTCTTTCAAGCGGCTTTAATCCCATAAGTTCTCATAAAATGGTTTTAATGAGGTAGTCATAATATTGATTTTAATTATTGTTGAATGGGTGACTGAATATAAATCATCAGTTACTATAAACCAAAAATATCCTAAGTATATCCAAACTTGAATTTTTGGCCTAGCAATTTAACTTAATTATATTTGATTATGATGACATGGGCTCAAGGGCTTCTTTGGTTAGTTTAGACTTAAAATTAAGTTTTGATTTAATGACTCAGGCACGTGGGCTTTGTTGGTCTATGTCAAAATTAGTTTTTAATGTTGGTCAAGTTTTTGATCAAATTAATTACTAATTAGTGATATGAATCGCCTTGGTATGTGCTGCCAATTTCTTGTGAAAGAGAATCAGTTAAGCTATTTGCAGATGCATCCAAAATGCCATCTTGAGAATGATGATGATGTTTACACTGACCTGAGGCTGAGCATGATGCCCTGAGTCAAATTATTTTTAGATGCTCTTACAAATATTTCATGTGTTCCTTTAGCCAAGTGCCATTGAAAATAAGACGTCATGGGTAAGATGTGGTGAACATCAAACCCTATAAATTACCTTCAAGTTGATGCTAATAAAAAATTCAACTACCACTAGTTTATAGTTTAATTTATAAGATTTTTGTGCTTACTGCTTAAAAGTTGTATTATGTCGAGTTTTTACTTAAGATCAAAGAGATCAAGGGCAGCGTGCCATCGTCAAAGTAATGACAGGAGAGACAACTTACAAGTGCTATTACAAAGGAGTTTATTTTAACTATAATCACCATCTGGTCTATTGTCCTCATACAATAGATGCTTGAAACTCCACCATACCACAAAATAAGAACCAGATATTGGAATAAGACCAAAATTCAACAAATATTATGGCAGGAGAGGCTATTAAAAAGGAGCCAAATTGCAGCGGTAAAGCACTGTAGGCTCCTTAAGAGATGGTAGTATGGAGGTCTGCAGTACCAGAGACTTTATAAAGATTTATGTCTGAGGAGAGGCTAGTTTATTTACAAATTTAGTGGACAAGCTATTAAGCCAGTGCCCCAACGTTGATAATTACTATGACTGAGATTTTTT